>CADEPE010017305.1:0-12577 GCA_902829205.1 Fraxinus paxiana | reverse complement strand
ACCATTAGTTTTTTTGAATTGTAACAGCAAAATAATTTGTGGCAGATAAAGGTTGTGATTTGTGAGCAATTATATTGAATTTGTGACCAACTTATATGGAATTGCGACCTTAATATATTTAATTAATAAAATATATGCTTAATTAATTAATTCATAAATAAATTTTAAAATTTTTTGAAATTTGAACTTTAAAACCTTAAAAAAACCTGAAATTTGAAATTTTAAACCTTATTTCTTAAATTTGAAATTGGTGAAACTAAACCTCTTACTTATGGAATTTTCCCATAAAAGAATGGAGAGGTGAAAACATTGGTGGGTTAATCGAATTGTTCCCGCCATTTTTATTTGAGTTTGGGCTTTCTTTGGTTTTAGGCAATAATTTGTGCTTATTAGGACAACAATTAAGAACCTAAAAGTATTTTGTATTTGAAAAACCACATAACTACCAACATTTAAGGTTTGTTGGGGAGTTATTTATTTATTATCCGTTTTGGGTGGCACCGTTTACAAAAACACTGAAAACATATTTACTTACTTATTTTCATAAATGAATTCAAAAAATTGAGTTTAAAATTTACAAAGAAAATGGAAAACGTCAAATAAGTTGTTTTGACTGTTTTTAAAAATCAAACCAAAACTTCAAAACACGGAAAATGTCCAGATTTTGCCAATAACATGATAGTTTAGTTGGAAGAGTCAAGAACTTTGTGAAGGTCACGAGTTCGAGTTTAATTTCGAACTCGGGTCACAAGCATGGAATTCCAATGCCTTAACCACTACTTTGTTATATAAGTAAAAGACTATGGTTGTGTTTGACACCATTTTGGAGAATAATTTGATTTGGAATAGTGATTGATGGAAGAATGTGTGGTTAAAAAGTACGGATAATTTGTGGATTTATGTGTAATATTATTTTATTGATAGAATGCGTAGTTGAAATGAAGAATGAGAATGAGCAAAAAAAAAAAAAATGAATGTCAAACAAGGGCTATCTATATTTATATTGAATAATTAGTTTTTCAGTTTTTCAAAATTAAAAAGTAAACGCGATTTTCTTTTTTCTTTGAAAACAATTTTTCAAAATGACAAAAAGAAAGTGTTTTTAGCAATCTCACAATGGACACTCAAAATACAAAAACTAAAATGAATTCAAAACTCAAAACTAAAAACTGAAACACGAAGATAACAACCCCTACCTAACTACCAACTTTTAAGGTTTGCTAGGGAGTTATTTATTTATTATCCATTTTGGGTGGCACCGTTTACGAGAAGTTGAAAAATCGATACTTGATAGTTTTTTGGAATATTGATCTTGGATAATTTACCAACCACCCAAAATCGATGTAGTGTAACAGTGATCGGTTCTTTCAACCCACCAAGTCGATAACTTTTTGTCATTTCTCATATTCTGTTCTAGTTTTACTTTTTTATAAAATAATTATTTGCAACCAACATATTTTGTTGAAAACTAACTTATAAATAAAAATATAATAACAAAAAAATTTATAGGCAAAAAAATTACTTATAAAGATAAAAAAATATTTTTATGTAAAACAAAATTTGTACTACTGATAAGACAAAAATTTACTTATAAAATAAAAAAAGTTACTTATTAGGTAAAAACTCACTTCAAAGTTATTTAAAAGTGCAATATTAATTTATAATCTCGAAGTTTCCTTATAAATAAAAAAATATTAATTTAGATTATAAATAAATATTTAACTTTATTTGACTTTTTAAGATAAATATTAACTTATACTAAAAAATCAATCCAAAACCATCCTAAAACTTCATTAACACCAACACTGGTTGATTGATTTCCTAATTTGGACAATTATTTATGAAATTTAAATCGATTCCTTGAGTTAGAGAATTCAATTTAATTCCCTATTTTCTTTCTAACTGCATGCATACGTATCCCTCTAAGCGAATACAAATTGATTCCTGATTTTCCTTCCTAATAGCATATACTTCTATGTTAAGGCCTGTTTGGTATATATTTATTTTTGTTTTTACTTCATGTAGAAGAGTTTTTGGAGAAAGTTATCTTAATTTTTTGTTTAAAAATTAATTTTTTTAAAAGAATTTCTAATTCTCAAAGTACTTTTAGAAGAAGTTATATTTGACCAACATTTTATAAAAAAATTTCTAACTAATAGAAACACTTTCATAATATTAGTTAAATGGATCCAAAATCGGCTGTTGGGTCTTAAAAACTCCTTTTGACTTTTCAAAAGGCATGCAAAATTGATCATAATTCAAATTCCCTAATATACACCTTGCCAAGCCTGTGGTTTATAGTTGTCAGATCAGACCCGAGCATCAATCCCCAACTAAATTATCAGGTCACTAGTAGAACTATTGGATCAATGATTGAATCAATGGATTACTGCTCAAATTTTTTTGTAAAAATTCTCTTTTTGAAATGAAACAAAATTAAATTTCAAATTGTCTGTCACTAATTATATTTTTCCATCCATTTGAGTTTCGTTTGGCTATAAAAACAAGTATAACTCATTGAATTGAGATAAAGGGTAACACATTGTGACATTCCACTTGTAACTTTACAAAATCTCTTGAAATATAAAGCAATCATTCTTCCAAACTGTTCCATTTCTTCTACCATTGTGCATTTGTTCCTTAATTTTGTTGTTTATTTAACCTCGAAAGGGATAAATTCGTGGCACATGAAATCACCAATGATGGCGTAGATTTCATTTCAATTAAAATTTGATTATTCACTACTGGATGCACGCCCCTCCAAATGGGGTAGTGAAATGTATATAACTTTGTATAACTTTTCTCTGCTTTTTTTTTTTTTTTTGGCACGTATGAAGATACCAATGCAAATACATCATGACACGCCAAAATAGTAGTGTGGGCACGCGAAGGTAGCAATGTGGACATACGCAAGCAGTAATCTTAGCTCCTGGTTGACGTCCTTAAATTGAAAAAACTATGTTTAATGAGGACTTTTTAGAAAATATGTGGTTAAAAAGTGGGAAAAAAAATTTAGGTTTACGTGTAGAATATTTTATTATATAAATGTGTGATTAAAAATGAGTATGAAAAATAAATTAAATTAAAGTAAAAGATGTCAAACAGTGGCTTAATGAGTGCTTGCTTCTTACAAGGGGCAATAAGTTGACAACGTTAAAATCGTATAATGATTGAAGTCGTTTGTAATAACTTTAAGCCCGTGACTATCTATAGAGGTTTTATATCATAAAGTTATATTAGCTACTAGAATATTTAAATTTAATTTTATAATTTTGCAGAATTTATAGTAAAATTTACCTTGGATTCCTCAAGTACATTTTAACTATTATCGACTAAAAACTTATGTATTAAAAAAATAATTCACCTTTAATAAATTTTATATATCCATGCATATTAATATATTTAAAAAAAAAAACTTGTTTGATAATTAAAATCATAGTAACATATATTTTTAAATTTAATCCTTGATTATTTAATTTGTACATTAAGATGAACTTTATTACCACCAGTTTTTCAAAATAAATAAATAAATAAAATTTAAGTCAACATGAGACGATAGCTGTATACATTGCAAATAGGTCCATGAGCCAGCCCACTTGAGTTACGGGCCAATTAGCAGGCCATTTTATCGATCAAATGTGGGCCATGCTCAGCTTGTCCGTTTTGACACCACTACCCAAACTGGTTAACCGATTGGGCCACTAGACAGGACGGTCCAAATTTGATAACTTGGATGTGATCATTTAACAAACCTTAGAATAGTTTCTGTCCATAAAACTAATATTGCAAGTTTTATGAAATGTTGAGAACCATTTTACTCCTTTTCGTAAGTCGAGGACCAACTTTCAACTCGGTGAGACAGTTGTGCCCTATAGTGCAATATTCCACATCATAAAGTAACAAAATAAATGAACTCTTATTATTATAGTTGTGGACATCCTATACATGAGGCTACACTCATATATAGTTTACCCCATACAATACTACCAAGCAAAGGCCAGATTAATCGTCAAATTGGTGCATGTACATAATTATCTCGACCGGAATAAAGAACAAGGAAGCTTAATTCTTACAACAAAGGAATAAATGATAATGGATAGTAGAGAATTTTGACTGGTGTGTCCAGTTAGGTAATTTCAAACCCAGATCACAAGGAAGCCAGGGACCCGAATTCAATCACACTATTGTATAGCAGCCAATGACTAGTTGTCATCATATCCAGGGTTCTTTCCAAAGATCATTTACTTCAAGACAGGGTGAGAGCTCCAATAGTGCGAGATTTCCTTATTGTCAATTATGTGAAAGATCTCATCCTGGAGAGTGTTTAAACCTCAAAGGAGTTGGTGTTTGCTATCATTGTGGCCAAGAAAGACACCTCAAAAGGAATTGCCTAGTTTTATTTCAGGAGAGTGGCATAGTACAGAGAATGTTTCCTCAACAGGTGTAAGCAATACAAGATAGAATCAGAAACACTATGGCTAATAGAGTGGGTACAAATAGTGTGGCCCAACCTAATATTGTAAGTGGTAGTGGTGCTAAACCGAAAGGCTAGGCAGGACGACCGAAGACCTAGGGGAAAGTTTTTGCTATGACTCAACAGGCAGCAAAGGAGTCACCAGATGTTATTATGAGTATGTTATATATTTTTGATAGAGATGCATTGATCTTGAATCTACACATTCTTTCATTTCATTTGCACTTACTATACATGTGAACCAAATGCCCGAACCTTTAGGTAATTATTTGATAGTGGTACTACCAATAGGTGAATCATTAGTACTAGACAATGTATACCGAGATTGTGGGATTAAGGTAAATGATTATGAGCTGATCAAGGCAAATTTGATACTTCTTGGCATTCATGATTTTGATGCTATTTCGGATATGGACTTTTTAACTGCAAATCATGCTTCAGTTTATTGTTTTCGAAATGAGGTTGTGTTTAGACAACCAGGACAACATGAAGTTATATTTAGTGTAAGAGATTTTCTAATATATTTCCAGAAGAACTACTAGGTTTACCACCATATAAGGACATCGAGTTTACTATTGATCTGATTCCAATGACTATACTTATTTCACAGGCACCGTATAGAATAGCTCCAACAGAATTGAAAAAAGTTAAAAGTTCAGTTGCAAGAATTAATAGACAAGGGTTTTATTAGATCTAGTGTATCTCCGTGGAGAGCACCAGTTTGTTTGTGAAGAAGAAAGATGGCACCATGCGATTGTATATATATATTATAGACAATTGAACAATGTGACAATTCACAATAAATATCATTTACCACTTATTGATGTTTTGTTTGATCAGCTTCACGGTGCTATAGTATTTTTCAAAAATTGATTTGCGTTATGGATATCATAACTTAAAATCAGGGATGGTGATGTACCAAAAACTGCTTTCAGAACACGATACGGTCATGATGAGTTTCTTGTGATGCCATTTGGTTTGACCATAGCTCTAGCTGCATTTATGGATTTGATGAAGATAGTGTTTTTTTGGTATTTAGATAGATTTGTGATTGTATTTATTGATGATATATTAGTATATTATCGAGATCATGATGAGTACATAGAGTATCTTAAAATCATTTTGTAGACTTTGCGAGACAAACAATTATAAGTTAAATTCGGTAAATGTAAATTTTGGCTTGACAAAGTGTATTTCAGGGACATGTTATATTGGCAGGGGAGAATTTAAGTCGACCAAAAAAAAACTGAAGTAGTGGTAAAATGGGAAAGGCCTACTAAGTAACAGGAATACAAACTTTTCTTGGCTTAGCAAGCTATTATAGTAGAGGGATTTTTCTAAAATTGCTCTTCTTTTGACTAGTTTGACTAGAAAGAATGCTAAATTTGTTTGGAATGAATATTGTGAAAACAGTTTCCTAGAATCGAAGAATCGACTATTTTCAGCTCCAGTTCTTACTCTCTCATCTCTAGGTAAAGAGTTGTAATATGTAGTGATGCTTCACGTCAGGGCCTTGGTTGTGTTTTGATGCATAATGAGAAGGTTATAGCATATGCCTCTAAACAATTGAAGAAACATGAACTGAATTATTCGACACATGATTTAGAGCTTGCTGCAGTTGTTCTAGCATTGAAGATTTGGAGGCATTATTTGTATAGCAAGAGATGTCTGATATTTAATATCATAAAAGCTTAAAGTATATTTTCAGTTAGAAAGAGTTGAACTTGAGGCAAAGAAGACGGTTGGAACTAAAAGCCCAAGAATAGCTAACCAAGAGAGGGGCGAATTGGTTTCTAAAACTTTTTTTTGAAATTAACATAAAATCAAGCGCGTGATAACAAGATAATGTAAATTAAATATCAAACACGTATATGAAGACAATAAGTAAAGAGGGACATATAGTACAAACGATATAATTATGGAGGTTCGATCCAATGCGATGATCTACGTCCTTCGTTACCAAGTTCTCCTACACGAGCAAGGCTAATTTCACTATGTTGATTGACTTGTGGTGCAATCCGACCCTTTACAGAGCTTTCGGTGACTTACAAGCAAGAAGCACCGATCCTTTTACAACGTTGAGTTTTTCGAGATCTCAACACGACCTACAGTTCAAATAAGTTTACAAATGAAATCTTCTCTTCTTAATAAATGATGATTCCAAAGTTGAGTACAAGAATAGAAGTAGGCTAATACTTAAATGGCTAGTAATGAATGAGACTCAAGTGTTTAGGTGTGTACATCTTTGGTGTATGAAATGATTTTCAAGAATTAATTTGATCAAAGATTTTTCAATAGCAAAATGATTTGATAATAAATGATATGAGTTATTAATACAATGTTACCTTAAAAGAATATCAATTGAATGCTCAAAATTTTGTCTTTCAAATGTTAGGTGAGTTGGTATTTATAGAAGTTAAAAAACCAACTTTTCTGCCAAACCAGACGACCCATCCGGACGTTCGGTTCAGAACTAGAAGACCCAAAACTAGCTATTTGGAATTCGTCAGAACGGTAGAAAATTCAACCATTGCTGGCGAACCGGACATCCAGTTCTCCATCCAGACGTTCGAATGACTAAAAAAATTTCTAGGTCAAAGGTTGTTTTGTTTACAGCCGATCAAATCTTTCGCATGATATTTTTACTAGATGTAAGTGAGATATAATAGTTTTCAAGATTAGGTTGAAAAACTTACCTTTGAAAAATAATTTTTATGCAAATGTTTTCATGACGTGAAGTGTATAAGAAATTCATAACTTGAGCTTTCAATGTGTTATTGCCAAGAATTAAAGTGCTTTACCTTTACAAACGAGCTAAAAGAAATCTAATTCCAATGTCTTCAATTAATTTCGACGTGAGTGCTTAATTCGTTGTTTGATTTTGAAATAACGCAAAGCTTGTCTCCATGAGTACTTGATCGATCTTCAACTTGAGCTTCCTTGATCGACAATCTTTTCATCCAATAGTTTTGTCTCAAATTTGGCAACATGCAACATTTTGAAAATTCGAATTAGAGATAAATATAATTTGCTTGTTATAATCAAAACATAAGATTTGACCATATGCCAGCAATTTTTCCCTTTTTGATTATGATAAACAATTGATGATTTTGCAATAAGAAGAGTATCTCATATAATTTATGCACTTACAATGTTCTTTCCTATATGGTTTATAGAACAAGAATTCCCCCTTTCTTATTCACATTAAGCATATTAAACATGTAAATCATCGTCTATATGTTTTCCCCCTTTTGGCATAAGCAAAAAAAATGTAATGTAGAAAAGCATAAGTTAATAAGGCAAAACATAACGTAAATAAATCTCAAAAACACGCAAATATAATTCATACTGAAATATTCAAAAACATGAAGTTAAGTGAGAGAAAATATCCATAGTAAATCAAGTAAGGATAAATTTCATGAAGATGCAAGATCAAAGTAGGACTAGGACTCCGGAGGAGGCGGTGGAGGAAACAAGGCATAGAAGTGGGTGTAGAAGACATTCTACTGCGCTTGCATGCCCTCCGTTGTGCTTGAATAGCATCCGTTGAGCTCGAATAGCGTCATGTTGTACTTGCAACTCTCGAAGCATCCCTCCAAGCACAACAACTGAAGATGTAAGAGAGTCAATACATCCATTGGAAGACTATAGTGATCCTCGGTAAATGTGAAATCACGAGATGAAGAGTGAGTGCTAGAAGCATCTTGTGGAGCTTGCGGTATATCGGTATTGTCATCCTCATCAACATCAAAAGGTAGAGTCGATGGAACGAGGTGGGTCGAACCCTTTTGTGTTTGCCACCCATTGACTATGTTCTTTGACTATTTTCATGCGTTTAAGGGTTTGGATGTTGATGGTGTCGGTGGGTTTAAGTGAGATATATGTTTCATCATCTAGTGCGACGTGAAAGTGTTTGAAAATTTTGGTGAGAAGCATGACATATGGTAAAGTCTTAATAGTTCGTGATGAATGCACAAGCTTAATAAGTCCTAAAGCAATGGTTGGAAAATCAAGTTTCCTACCGACAAGAAAAGAATCGAGAAGGAAGAGATCAAAGGAACTCACCTCATCTCGATGACCTTTCCTCAGTGGGATAACATTTGCAATTATATTTTGTAGGACATTGCATGGAAGAGACAATTGATGTGCGCTAACTTAGGTGATGTTTTCAAAAAAATTCCCGATGACTCAACGACAAGCCTCGACGAGGTCATAGCTGTCGAACATGGGATGTTCCTTGTGACGAATAATTTGTGTTTCACACACTTAAAGTTCTGAAATGTCACGAATGAGTTCTTTGGTGATAATGACATGTTTATTTTTTACTAAGCATGAAATGTCATCGGAACGTGAAATCGACATATTTTGATAAAATTCTTTCATGAGTCGGGGGCATGCTCTTCCAATGTGGAAATTGGAATCCATCCCATGCTTTCAAAGAGTTCCTCAATATGAAATTCGGGAGCTTGAATATTAAAATCCGCAAAATAAACATTCTTACCTATTAGAATGGGTGATTTTCGAATGGGTTGGCCGGCACCTCGGGTTCCAAATCAAATTCATCATCGGATGAAGAACGTGAATCATGCATCATCGTGCTCTTGAGCCTTTTTCCCATCCTTCTAGAGCTTGCTATGGGTGAAAATCGAAGTTGTGTGTGAGATTTCTAGGGTTCGAGAAATTTGGTGAAGAATGGATTTTGAAGATGGAAGGTGAAATCCGTAAAAAAATAGAGATGTAAAAATGATGGGTTTTGTAAAATAGAAGTGTAATTGGTGTTTTGAGGTGATAAAGTGAGGTATCAAGAATAGATTTAGGGAGAGAAATGAGGAAGAAATGAGGGAGGAGAAGTCTAGTTTGCTATTTAAAATCACACCAGTCGTTGAACCGGACATCCAGTTTGGCAAAATGTTTTTCTGTCAAACCAGATGTTGGTCTGGACGATCCGAACATTCGGTTCCTTGTCCAAATGATCCACCTCTTTTTAATTATGGAATATAAGAACATATAAGAGAACATAATTTCAATCATACACTTCATTTTCATCAATTATGCCTAAACCTCTTCTAAGATGTGAGAATGGATCAAGAGCAAGAGGTTTGTGAGTATATCGGTCAATTGATTTTCCATGTTTATAAGTTCTAGTACGATATCACCCTTTTGAGTGTGGTCTCTAAGGAACTGATGTCGAATTTCAAAATAGGGTTTTTAGATAAGTTAATTGCACTAGTGTTGTCACATATGATAAATGTATGGTCAAAGGATAAGTGATAATCAATAAGAGTTTGTTTCATCCATAGGGCTTGTGCACAACAACTAGCGGCCAAGATTTATTCAGCTTCGAAGGTAGATAGGGCTACGGAGTTTTGTTTCTTGCTAAATCATGATACAAGTGCGAAGCTTAGAAAGTGACATGTTCCAATAGTACTTTTACGATCAATAGTGCATCCGGACCAGTCTGCATCTAAATAGCTAAGAAGATCAATGTGAGTGCCTTTGAGATATTAAAGCCCTAAAGTTCTAGTACCACTTAGATATCGAAAGATTTGTTTTACGGCCTTTAGATGCGATTCTTTAGGATTCGATTGAAATCTAGCACATAGACATACACTAAACATAATATCGGATCTACTTGCGGTTAAGTAAATAAGGGATTCAATCATACTTCGATATTTTGTTAAGTCAACCGGCATACCTTGTTCGTGTTTGTTCAATTTTATAGATGTGCTCATGGGTGTCCATAGGCTTTAAATCATCCATGTTGAGCTTTTTGAGTATGTCTAATATGTACTTACTTTGATTGAAGAAGATTTCATCACAAGTTTGCTTAATTTGGAGACCGAGGAAAAATTTAAGTTCGCCCATCATATTCATTTCAAATTCTATGCTCATGCACTTAGAGAATTCTTCACATAGGCGAATATTGGTGGCACCCAATATAATATCAACAACATAAATTTGAACAATAATCATGTCATTTTTGTGAGTTTTAACAAAAAGAGCTGTGTCCGCTTTTCCAATTGAAAAATAATTTGAAATAAGAAATTTGTTCAACCGTTCATACCAAGCTCTAGGAGCTTGTTTTAGACCATTAGAGCTTTACAAAGTTTGAAAATATAGTCCGAATTTTTATGATCTTTAAAATCGGGTGGTTGTTCAACAAAAACTTCTTCTTGAATGAAACCATTTAGAAATGCACTTTTGACATCCATTTGATAAAGAGTGAAATTTTTATGATAAGCAAAAGCAAGTATGTGAGTAGATTCTAATCTAGCAACCGGTGCAAAGGTTTCTTCATAATCGATGCCTTCTTCTTGATTGTAACCTTAGACCACCAATCTAGCCTTGTTACAAACAATTATCCCATTTTCATTTCATTTATTTCTAAAAACCCATTTTGTACCTATTACGGTTTAATTATTTGGTCTAACAATTAAATCCCAAACATGATTTATTTCAAATTGATTTAGTTCTTCTTGCATTGCTAGTATCCAAAATTCATCAAACTCGACTTTAAAATTTTTAGGTTCAATTTGTGAAATGAATGCACAACTACCAAGATGATTTCTAAGAGAGGTTCTAGTAGTGATACCTTTTGATAGATCGCCGATTATCAATTCCTTTGGATGAGATGGAACAAACTTCCATTCCTTTGGTAGTGGGGGATCATTTTGAACCTCGGCTGACTCTTCTTTACTTTCTTGAGCATTTGACTCCTTCGTTTGTTCTTCGTTAGACACTTCCTTGTTTGATCTTGAATGTTCATTTATTCGAATGGAGCTTCCAAACCTACATAATCATCAACAAGACCTTTCTTGCGACCAAGTGAGTTAGTTTCATCAAATGTGACATGCATGGATTCTTCAACGACTAGAGTTCTTTTGTTGAAAACTCTATAAGTTTTGCTAGTCGATAAATATCCTAGGAATATGCCAATATCGAGTTTTGAATCGAACTTTCCCAAGTTATCTTTTGTATTTAAAATAAAGCATTTGCAACCGAAAACTTTCAAGTAACTAATATTGGGAATTCTATTTCTTCAAAACTCGTAGGGAGTTTTGATTTTTTTGCGACTAACTAAAACACTATTTACAATGTAACAAGCGGTATTAATGGCTTCGGCCCAAAAATATTTTGGTAAATTATTTTTCATTATGCATGGTTCTAACCATTTCTTGTAATGTACGATTCTTCCTTTTTACTACACCGTTTTGTTGAGGAGTTCTAGGAGCCAAGAAATTATGTTCGCGACCCTAGATGGTCCAAAAAGGTCCATGTGAAGAAATTGCCAAGGTTTAGTAGTTGAAGAGAATACTTTAGGTTTAAAGGAGCTTTTTACTTGTTTACGAAATTGACAAACATCACAAATTTTATATTTTTCAAACTTCAAGTTTGGTAATTTTTTGACAAAACAGTTTTTGGAAACTTTTGAGAGAAGGTCCATACTAACATGAACTAATCTCCTATACCACAACCAAGTATGTTCTTTCAAACTTAAAAGGCATTTTTCATAATTTCCAAATTCAATATTTTTGATATAAACATCTTTACTACGGCTTCCTATGAACATCACCTCTTTTGATGTAACATCTTTAATAAGACATTTGAAAGAATCGAATTTAATATTGTAACCTTTATCACATAATTGACTAATGCTAAGAAAATTATATTTGAGGTTATCTACTAATAACACTTTTTCAAATTTAGGAGAGGAGTGATTACAGATATCTCTGATTCCGATAATATTTCCTTTCGCATTATCCTCGAATGTCACATGACATCCATCCTTTTCTTTGAAGTTTGATAGTAGTGTTGTATCTCCGATCATATGTTATGAGTATCCACTATCCAAGAACCACTTACTCTGTGTCTTCCTTGATACCTATAAAACAAAATTTAATTCGTGATCTTTGATAGCCATACAAGCTTGGGTCCTTGGTAGTTAGTTTTAGTGGATTCTCGAATCCACTTGTTCTTTCTTTTGATGTATAGTCTTTTCTTTTTTAGAAAATTATAAGCAATGTGTCCTTCTTTGTTGCAAAAGCTACATGTAACATTTGATGAGAAAGTATTTGAAGTTTTAACAAATATATTTTCTAAAGA
>CADEPE010017281.1:0-22066 GCA_902829205.1 Fraxinus paxiana | reverse complement strand
CTTTTTTTTTTTTTTTTTTCTCTTTCTTCATTTCAACCACACATTCTATCAATAAAATAATATTACACATAAACCCAAAAATTCTCCTTACTTTTTAACCACACATTCTTCCATCAATCACTATTCTAAATCAAATTCTACCATAAAATGGGTGTCAAACAAGCCACTAGTGTTAGAACAAAATATCTTGAGAGAGTCATACCTCAAAAGTTAGTTGTTGAAGCTGGAGAGCCAAGTCTATATAAACCACACATCGAAAGCCCATACTTTCGATGTTGGATTCAAGTCTCATATCTTGCAATGGGAACTATAACAATCCACCATGCCCCGCAATCCTCGCGTCCACATCAGATTGGCTTTGCACTAGTCAATGACTGTCCCAGACGAAACTGCTATGCCGTCGTTACCATCCACGCCGCTCGTTGCAATCGAGAGACATGATGCCTGCTCTGATACCATTGATATAGATCTCTCATACCTCAAAAGTTAGCTTGAAGTTGGAGAGTCCAAGTCTATATAAACTACACACGAAAAGCTCATATTTTTTATGTGGGATTCAAGTCCCATACCTTGCAATGAGAACTATAATAATCCACCATACTTTAAGATCCCCACGCCCATGTCGGACTGGCTTTGCGCTAGTCCATGACTAGTTCCAAACGAACATTGCTATGTCAGCGTCAACATCTGCGCCGCTTGACTGCAACCGAGAGACTTGGTACTTACTCTGATACCATTGATATAAATTTCGGGAGAGCTATACCTCAAAAGTTAGCTGTTGAAGTTGGAGAGTCGAAGTTTATAAACTACATACCGAAAATCCATACTTTTAATGTGAGATTCAAGTCCCATACCTTACAATGAAAATCATAACACAGAATGCCCTTTCTTGGTCACTGAACTATTAACACTATCTCTTAGTTCTTGTTGTCGATTATGATTTTGTATGATAAAAAAGTGAAATTACGAAAAACCTTTTTTCTTGTTTATTGGGTACAGACCCTCCAACTTTTGATGAAAGGGTTGCTGAAGTCCTTATCACTATGGGAAGGGAGGGCATTGATTAATAGAAGGGGCAAGTTTTGGTTGGGACAAGCTATCGCATGCATGGAAGTGAGCCAGTTTTACTAGGCATGACAGAAACCAATCCTAGAACTACAAGATGATACCTTAGAAGCTACTTCTCCTAATGACAAGTAACTAGAGAAGGTCTTTGTACCGTGTTTATACGTTGATGTTTGTCGAATATAAGAAAAGCTCGAATATAAGGAAAGCTACCATATTTAATAGGTTATCATTAGTGAATATTTGTAATTGATAGATATCAAATTTAGTTGTGATTTTGGTTCTATATAATTAGAGAACCTCTCACATTGAGGGACATCGAGTCTTATTTAGTATCATTAGTATATTTGATATGGTATCAGAGTCATTTCGATTTTAAACAAATTAACTTTTGAATTTCGTTTTAGGTTAGTGGCCTTGTGCTACTCGCCCGCCCAAATTTTTTGTCTAGTAAATTCATTTTTCTTTGTTTGGGTAGTTTGCAACAGCTACTAGGTTTGTGTTTTCTTTTTTAGTGGCTTTGAAATCCTCTTGTTCCTGTTGCTATGCTCGTCTGGTCAAGTTTTGGTTTGAGTGCTTCAAATCTCATTTCTAGTACATCTTACTGCATGGTAGATCCCTCCCCCTATTGGCTTAGGTCACTAGTTACCCACTGTCGGCGTTTTCGGTTGGTAAGGATCGTTGGAATTTCTATTTAGAGATTCTGTTCGCAGTTAACTTGTGGTCGATGGATTTGGTTCGATGAACGTGGAGAGAGTTTTGGACTGCCGGTGATTCTAGTGGTGAAGTCTGGTCGGACAAATCAAACTGTTCGACGATTTCTGTTCTTGGGATTTCGACATTCTATGCTATTTGGGCTACCGGCGATCTGGGTTCTTGCTGTTGGCGATTTTTTTGGGCATCGCAGTATTGCTTCGTTTGTATTTGTTCTTGGGATCTCAACGTTCTCTGCTATTTGGGTTGCAGACGATCTGGGTTCTTGCTGTAGGCGGTTTTTTTTTGGCGTTGTAGTATTGCTTCGTCTATGTTTGTTTTTGGCAAATCTCTTTAGAGATTATTAGGCTGTCTATTTGGTAGTTTTATTGGGATATTGGGTTATTAATTTAAGTTACTATTTGGGCTGCTGTAAAAAAATTATATTGTTGATTTGGGTTGTGTTGGATTGCTATAATGTCGACATAAAATATTCTTGTCCATTTTAATGAGAAAAAAAGACACGAGTGCAGACTGTTGAGTTTTGGTTAATCGAGTGATGAGCTCGAGTTTTGGATTCTCGAAGGAGGATCATCCTTGGGTGGTTTTGGATTCTCAGAAGATGATCATCTCTGGTTTTTTTTTTTGGTGTACGATATTTTGTGGGATTTCGTAGATGGTTGCTCTGATTTGGGTCTCTTTTTCGTGGGCACGAGTATTGTCACCATCATCGGTTCATTATTGCAAATTGACGCTTTTACCGGTATCAATTTGAGGGTATATCAATGGAATATAAGGAAAGCTCGAATATAAAGAAAGCTACCACATTTAATATGTTACCATTAGTGAATATTTGTAATTGATATCTACTATATTTAGTTGTGATTTTGCTTTTATATAATGAGAGAACCTTTCACATTGAGAGGCATCGAGTCTTATTGAGTATATTTGACAATGTTGTCACGTAGCTTGTCAGCACCGGCAATATGTTGATATTTGTTTTAACAATTTTATAGGTACGTATGGTCACTGGAGACAATCTTCAAACGGCAAAAGCAATAGCTGTAGAGTGTGGGATATTAGGATCAAATGGAGATGCTACTGAGCCAAATCTTATTGAAGGAAAGGTATTCCGTGCCATGTCTGAGACACAGAGGCTGGAAGTGGCTGACAAAATTTCGGTATTTCAGTTTACTTGGTAGCCCAAATGTTCTTGTTGTTAATTCAAGTGGCACAGACGACATTTCTTATTATCATTTCACATACAGGTGATGGGTAGGTCATCACCAAATGACAAACTCTTGCTTGTTCAAGCATTGAGGAAGAAGGGTCACGTTGTTGCTGTTACTGGAGATGGTACTAACGATGCTCCTGCACTACATGAGGTTTGCTCTTTCACTAGTTGCTAAAAATGTGTACCTGTTCTTTTACTTGCACACGAAATATTGGGGTGTGCAAAGGCCTATTTTAGGTTTCAGTAGTCAGAATTTGAATCAACTTATTTGGTGGTATGAAAATGAAATTTTATCTAATTCCCATTTGTGGGGATTTCATGAGTTGACTATCATAGTTAAGATTATCAATTTAGGTTTCAGTAGTCAGAATTTGAATCAGCTTATTTGGTGGTACGAAAATGAAATTTTGAACAAGTGTTTTTCACTATGATTTTCGAATCCTGTGGGTTCATGAATTTCATTAATGAACATGTAATAGTGTGAAGTAAAATTAGGTGTTCAAAAGAATTATTGTTTTGCGTTGTTTTTTCCTTTCCCCAGTTCGTATAATCTCTTTTGTAATTGTATTGCGGTGTAGGCTGATATTGGTCTTGCAATGGGTATCCAAGGAACAGAAGTTGCCAAAGAGAGCTCAGACATCATTATATTGGATGATAATTTTGCTTCAGTAGTGAAGGTGAGTCTGTGACGTAAGCGTGTTAATGTACTGTTTAAGAAATGTCTTAGTTTGGCTCTTGAAAGTGCATGAAACTAGCTTTCCCATCGTATGAATGTTGCTTCAAAATGAATGAAAAGCATGCTATTACGAGAACATATGATAGGGCATATTACCAGAACCATCACCCTGATGCATCAAAATAAATGAAAAGCATCAAAATATTTTGGATTTAGTAATTGCACAATGCATGTTCACCATGAAAACAAGGGGGACATGCATATCCTCTATTTTTCATAGTTTTGCATAAAATAATGTGAAAGTTTCATGTTTTCGATCTGAACGAGTCTTACATTTTTGTAACTTAACAAGCTATGGTTTTCTGGATTTGCATCATTTTAAGATTCTTTGATCATAGCATGTAATCTTTTGGATTTGCATCATTTTAAGATTCTTTGATCATAGCATGTAATCTTTTGAACTAGGGTTCTAATAGAATTTCATAAGAGTATTTTTAAATGACTTTTTGGCTTGTTAAGGTGTTTTATAGTTTTCTTCTGTTATTTGGACATAATTCAAATTTCTATCGGAACTACCTTCCAAGCCATAGATTTTCGTTGCGACTGTCTAGCGAAAGTATCTCCGAATCAAACTATTAAAGCAGAGTTCAGATTGCTCTCATTGTAAATCAATTAATTTTTTAGGCATAGTTGCATAGCTCTCCTTTTTTACTGTCTTGTGGAAGTGTCTACAGATTGAAAATGTTATGGCTAAAATTGAGATTGCTGATTATATTTTTATGTTAATTGTAGGTGGTGCGGTGGGGTAGATCTGTTTATGCCAATATTCAGAAATTTATACAATTTCAGCTCACTGTTAATGTTGCAGCTCTTATAATCAATGTTGTGGCTGCAATTTCTGCTGGTAATGTCCCGTTAAATGCAGTGCAGGTTTGTGATCTTTCTCTCTCCCCATGTTTTGAGTACGAGTATTTGTCTGTCTGCTGTTTTTCTTTATATGCACAACTTCTTAATCATAACTCTAATTTAGGTTCAATACCAACTATTTTGTCTTCTGAGCAGCTTCTCTGGGTAAATCTTATAATGGATACACTAGGGGCCCTAGCACTAGCAACTGAACCTCCTACAGATCATCTGATGCATAGGCCTCCTGTGGGTAGAAGGTTAGACTTTTCATATGAGTCAATTTTCATCTGAAGTTTGTTTTATATGTGACCGAGTCAAAAATATGGTTTCAGTTGAGTGGTGAACTGCATCTTTTTCCCTCCTCCCCTGTACCAAAGGAGATAATTATCTCAGAATGCACTGGAATTTCAGTGCTGATACAATGAACTGTGCTACTTGTTAATAATATGATAGCTTGAAAACATAGCTGACATAGAGGGCACTATATTTTGCAATCACATCATTCCATTCTCTGCAATTCTTCACGAACCCCTATCACAGTTATGTCATTCAATTATCTTAAAATCAGCAGAAGCCAATGCAGAAAGATTTCAATAACCCACAAAAATTGCAAGGAAATTGGCATTAAAATAACTACGAAAATTAAAAAAACCGATAAATTGAATTTGTTACTTCAAATTCTGTAAATTCACGATCTGTCTTGTAATTCATATTGTAAGAATATTTGCATTAAAATAGCTAAAACAATCGGGGGGAAAAACAGATAATTTACTTTGTTACTTGAAATCTGTAAATTTATTTAGTCTTGCCTTGTCAACCTTTGACTTTCCCTTATTATAATCTTTGATTAAGACAAGGAAAACATTCATAGAAGTACAGATATCAATTTTTTTTTCTTGCCCATTCTATGATTGTGTGTTTATTTTCTCGAAATAAAAAATCTAAAATAGATGAAGGTATTCTTGGTTGTCGGTTGAAATTTTGGCCATGCTTCAATGCTGGACTAGGGTTTTAGTGACAAGAAGAGAGATGAAAAGAGAGACAATGAGGGAGTGAGGGGGGAGAAAATTATTAGCTTAGTTGATAGTGGTTATTGGCAATCACTTTGCTGCTTGAATTGGTTATTAAAGAATACAAGAAAGATGGGAGGTGGTGTGAGCTGTCCCTTTCAATCTCATGTTATTGTTCTATGTTATAGAGGTGTTATGAGCCTTATATTTTTTCAAGTTCAGTTGGACACTTATGGATTCCTTCATAATTAGTTGGGGAATGTATAAAAAGATGATAAGAAATCCATATTTCGAAAATGGGGATTCGCGTGGAAATGTGTTCTTTCAGGAATCTATTATGTCAACTGTGGTATTTCAAATGAAACCAGGAATGCTGCTCCTCTTTGATGTAGATAATTCTAGGCTTGATGAGGATGCACCAGGTGGAGAAGGGGCCTGAGATCATCTTTTGATGCCTCTTCGTCAAGTCAAGCGCAATGTTTTCCTTATTCTGCTACAAGTATTTTACTTATTCAGTCCAATCTCTTAGTTTTTATGTTTCCTTCCTTATTCTATTAAAAATGTTGGATTTGCTTCCCTTATCCAGTCAGGACTTATTGTTAGGTTTTATTATTTTATGTTCTTTGTCATTCAGATGAAGGGTGAGAGTGTTCTGTTCGAAATTTGATCTTGCTTTATTGCTTGATTGTCATGGTTGTGGCTTTTCTTGTTTTCTGACTGTGTCACTCTTCCTTCCCCATTCCGTTGTACTAGGCTCCACCTTATGATCGTTTTAATTACCAGAAAGCACCATGGTGTAGAGATGTCCTTTAATTTCTTGTCCGATCATGAAATTCTGTCACGCACTTTCTGAGATTGAAATTATTTACTGATCAAATTTTAGTGTCAATATTTTAGGGAACCTCTCGTTACTAATGTCATGTGGAGGAACTTGATAATTCAGGTATCAAACTTCTGTGTTAACTATATTATTTGAGTTCTTTATATTTGGATGGAAACTAAAATACTTCATTAAGCCCTTGTTTGGGCTCCATTTTAACTAGGTTTTGGGAACAATGTATTTTGGAATAGTAATTTTTTTGAGAATGTGTGATTAAAAAAGAATGAAAAGTTTCGGATTTACGTGTAATATTATTTTACCGATGAATGTGTGGTTGAAAAGAAGAAAGAGAAAAATGTATTAAAATTAAAATGGAGCCAAACATGGACTAAATATCCACATTCTCATTTTTTGCGGTTGAATGATTGCAGGCTCTATATCAAGTGACTGTTCTCCTAATACTGAATTTCCGGGGAAGAAGCATTCTGAATTTAGAGGATGAATCGGATGACCGAGCTTTCAAAGTGAAGAATACACTGATATTCAATGCATTCGTCCTTTGTCAGGTAATGCATTGGGACATGAAAGTGTTAATCTTTTGCTACATAGAGCAAAGTGTAGATATCTGCAATGCTGTTGAATTCTCCTCTCTCTCTCTCTCTCTCTCTCTCTCTCTCTCTCTTTTATTATTATTATTATTATATGTCGCAGTTTTTGTAGTTGGAATATTCCGTCTGCTTTTACAATAATGATCATTTGATTTTGTTATACTTGACCGGCAAGTGAAGGGTTGAGGATTCTGTGTCTCACAATATGCATGTTATGCTGATATTATCAACAAAATATTGAAGAACGTGAATCTGTGTGACGTCTATGATGGGATGATCACAGTTGAAATTATATATCTACTTATCGTATTTTTGTCCCTGCTTGGTAGATTTGTACCAGGTTTTTTCTGATTTTGTTATACTTGACCGGCAAGTGAAGAGTTGAGGATTTTCTGTCTCACAATATGTATGTTGGTCTGATATTTTCAACAAAATATTGAAGAACATGAATCTGTGTGATGTCTATGATGGGATCGAATATGCAAAACTTGGGGGATGACTCCACTTTGTTCTGTTTTTAAGTTTAAATATTAATCTAGTTGAAATTATTTTGCTGAAGCTGCTCTGCACTTTTTTCTTTGATTTGCCAATTTTTAAACTACTGTTTTCTGCGTGCTTTACCTAATTTCTTTTGTTTATAATTACAGATATTCAACGAGTTGAATGCTAGAAAGCCTGATGAGATTAATGTGTGGAAAGGGGTTACTAAAAACCGTCTTTTCATGGGAATAGTTGGGCTTACAGTGGTTCTTCAGGTTATTTCTCTTATCTTTGCTCTTTCTTGATGCCCCAAAATATCTTGAAATTTATAAATCTACTCTTGCTGTTCAGGTCATCATAATTTTTTTTCTTGGGAAGTTTACTTCAACAGTTAGACTCAGTTGGAAATTGTGGCTTGTTTCCATTTTCATCGGTATAATCAGGTTTGTTTCTCATTACCTGGCATTTTGGCTTACAACTTTTAGCTGGTATTTCTCAACTGTACATTATTTTAGTTGATAGTCTATCGTAATTGTTAATACTTTTATACTGATAGATGTTGAAGATATTATTTCTTTACATTAAGTCATTGACGGTTGCATTAATCCTGAAAAGGTGTTGTTGGGTCTATGATTGCATCACTATGTGGATGTCCTAGTATTATTCTCGTATCTGGTATGAAAATCAGCTTTCATTTTTTCTTGATCAGCTGGCCTCTAGCCATTGTTGGGAAGCTAATTCCTGTTCCAGAGAGACCTTTCAGTGATTTTTTTATGAAGCAAATACGTAAAGAAAGAGAATCAAGAGGTAAAGAAAACTTTTTTGAGTTGAATATGAGGGGAATATGCGCTTCTTCATCACTACGAGTTTGACTTGATCTTCTTTGGTTATCCAGGTTAAAACTGAGTAAGTGGAAAAAGACAGCTTCTGGGCTCATCTTTTTCCGTAGGTGGGGTGCAATAATAGCTAACTTTTGGATAGATACAGATCAGTAAGCTCAAATCTAACCTTGCGATTTTAAGTATTTAGTCTTCCATCAAACTGACTTGTACATTTCCATGGTGGAAATACGGAGTTGCTTTTGTTTATACAGTGAAGTTTTAATGTGTTCTTTATCAACTAATGTGATATAAATGATCAAGAAATTATTTTTATGTAAGTACAGTTACATAGATTTTTGCATTCTGGAATTGATTGATTTGTGTATGTTGAATGGCTTTTATGCTGTTTGTCAATAATTGTTGGATGGTTGCCTATTCTACAGAATTTTGCATTCAGAATCCACTTATTTGTGTTGATGCTTCTTATGCTGTTTTAGCAATGATTTTGGAGAGTTGATTTCATTCCATGGTCCCGGTAAACAGGGCAATCTCGCATATTTATGTGCTTTAGTTCTCGTTGTTGTGATTCCATTGTCATCAGCCATACAGAAAAGTAACATTTGCAGACTTCAGCATGCATTTACAACCATTTTGGATGGTGTATTCTGCGTGCCTTATGCAACTGAACTTTGGCTGATTCAGTTTTACTTTTCATTTGAATTACTGCAGTTAGGGTAGTTGTGATCACTATTTCAATGGGTGGATCCCTCGAGGCAACATTGGTCTCAAATTGAGTGTCACATTTTGGGAATTCTACAGCCATGCTCAAAGGTGGCACAAATCCTTCTCCAGGAAAATTTTGATTCCACTTGGGGGACCTTTTCGCTTGTACATTTCGTTTGAGAGGGAGATGGTGTGGGACTAATTTCATCCTTACTGGTATGAAGCTCAAAGGACCCAGGAGAGCATTCATAGCATTTCTTTGGCTGCATTTCAGTAAAATGATCCTCTTTCTCAAGGATCTATGGAACCCCAGGAGAGAGGGTTACCGCATCCTACAATTCCATGTTGGAACCAATGTTTTATATGAAGTTTGTTAAAGAAAAAAAGTAGCTATGGACGTATGAATTGGATTCACTGAATTTGAATTATGACAAGGGTCTAAAATGTTCGAAGGAGCTTGACTCGGGGAGGCAAGTGGTGGCTCGGCTTTTCATGGTCAGGTTTTGTAGTATTGTGGTAATTTGGATGTTTCATAGGCATCTTTGGCATTCTGGACATTACTAAAGAACTTGAGTGCGCTGACTAGTGTTTTCACCACATATCAAATACGCCATCACTGTTTCACGTGGAAAAATGGCATCAAAGAAATCACCTAACGGTTGATTGGTTTAGGTTGCGATCATTTCATTTGACAGAAATCAGAGCACAATATGCACTCTGAAAGCGACAAACTGGTCTAGTTCCAGATTGATTACCGAAATTTACTAGTTCAACGTCCATTAGCAAAACATTGATGCAAACATGCACGGGTACCAACTGGCCTCGGGATCTATCTAGCCGGACAGAGATTAATCTGCACGAAACATAGAGCAATTTTTTATGAATAAGCTACAAATTCTAGTACAGAAACTTGTGCCTGAGAAGAAAAAACTTTGATGAATGGCAGTCATGAGTCTTGAGAAATAATTTTCTCTCATTTCTGAAAATCTCAAATGTGTACACAACAAATTTTTTCTTGTACAGTTTATTGCATTATTAGGTTATATTACAACTAAGGATTAAACTCACAGATAAATTGGTCTCTTGGATAGTAAAAGAGAATGGTGGGGTAACCATAGACGTCTGATGTCTAGCTCTGACAAGTTATTTATACTCTTCAAAACCAGTTTCTTGTCTTTATTTTTAAACTACGAAAACCAACGATGAGCAAGGAATAAGAATAATGTAAAACTATGCTAATCCACTATGCTTAAGCTCTATGAAAAATAGTAACGGTAAAATCAAGAGCTCTTCAATTGCACATAATAAACTCAATAGGATACAAGGGAACAAGCCATTTGAAAAGTTTAATCCACACTTTAACAGCTTCATTTGGATCGTAAATTGTAGTGAGAACAAGGAAAATACGTGCCAGAGTGGACTGATTCCCGCCACTTCTTCTTCCTTCCCCCTTGCCTGTGTTTAGTTTTATTACAGATGCAGAGTTTTCTCAATATGAAAATCAGCTGCTGAGAGTTTCGTAGAGCAGACAATGAAAATGATGCATAGCCATCTCGACATTTGGACTGTATCGACCAATGTTGTATGCCGGAGACTCAAGGCCCCGTTGAACAGCTTCACTTAAAATTATGTCTTCCATCTGCATATAGATTTCGTAAACACATTAAGCATGAAATATGCAAGCACTGATTGTCGGAAAAATGGTGTCTGACCTGCACTTTCTCACTGTCCTCCAAACTCTTTTCAATAAAATCACTGTTATCCTGAGAATAAGCAATTGTCAAAGAACAGTATGTTTGTAAACCTACACAGAGCAAAGCTAAATATCTGTCATGCGATTGGCATTTTCAGCTGGAAAACTATAATTTGCAGAGTCATTTGTCACGGGTATATGCAAGAAACACAACCAGAAATGATGATGTCCATAGAAGGAATATCAAATTTGCACGACCCTACATTTTTCCCCATTTGGGATTCTCTTGAAATTTTCAGTAGTGCTTATAGTGCATAATTGTAACAATTGTACAATCTGACTCACATTAGGCAAATGATAATAAATGAATGGGGTAAAAGGAAAAGGACTGATACCATGGAGGAGTATACATCAACAGTTCCTCATAAAGAAAACCTGGACAATCAAGGGGACAAAATTTTTTGGTTTTGTTTATTAATGCCATGTTAGCATGAAAGATCAATGCCAAGATCATCAAAAAACCTGGAGAGTAGTTAAAAATAAACACCATAACACATCTTTCCAATTTCCATAATTAATGTATTTTGTAATCAATACATCCAACCTGGAGACGAAAGGATCTTTTTATCATGCTATAAAAGTTCTAGATATGATTTTGGGATACTAAGATATTTATATTTCTTGGGATCATTTTGATCTAGCATCATGAAATCTATGAGGAAAGGAACTTACACTAAGAGAAGGATCAAGAAAATAATCGAATATCACTTGGCATTTCCGTGGTCCCAATGGGACTACGAGGTTGGTATCCATCCATGGTCCATACCTAAGGTACAGAGAAAAACTAGAGAAAATAAGGGTGCTATGAAGCAAATATGATAAGACAACATAAAAACAAATAATGGATGCATTTAAGTACTGATCACTGACCTATTAATCATAAAGTTTGGATAGACAAAAGCATATAATGCATTTGAGCCAAGTCGATCATATTCTTCTTCACTATTCAAGGCACCACCATCACAACTTTGGATGCTAACTTTCTCAAACATCTTCACAATTTCAAGAACAGAGTTACATATATGAACCAGGGTATAATTATATAAAAGAAAGTTGACAGTAAACAATTTGAATCATATATGTGGAAGCATGGATGCATAAACTAGTGTATGGTATGCAGCTAGAAGACACAGGACATTATTTTTCTTCCTTAATACTGTCCAATGCTAACCATTCCTTCTTACCAAACATGCTAATAAGCTATGACTTCTGGTAGCACTCCAAAATATTGTAAATACATTTCCAAGCAAAAATGAAGAAAAAATATCCATAAACACTGGGAAAGTTAGTTTAAGAAGCGGGCATACCTTGATAGAATATGACTCTAGATTGAGACCAGATGCAAGACCTTTATGCGCATATGGCACATGATAACCTCCATCTAAGTAGTTGTCGCAGAATACCTTCAGAAGAAAATCCTATCGATGCTGATTGATCCATGATCATATATTTTAATATTGCACCATTGGATTTAAAAGTAGTGAAAACTATCTTTTTAGCCAGTTAAAATTGATAACAAGATTTATTGAATGAAAATTAGACGAGCACAATCTTATTTTGAAAAAGAAACAGGAGATAAGATGAACTAGGATATGGACTAGTTTGACAAAGAATATGATGAAAGTCAAACCTTCCAGTTACATTCAATTGTATATTCACGTCGACAAACATAATCCAGTGAATCATCAACACCATTTGCACTCAGTAGTTCTGCTGGAGTACCCAGCCATTCACTTCCCACGACGTTCGTATCAAAATCTTCTTTAGGCAAACCTCCTTCAAAATTAAGTAACACAAACGGCCCCCAAATGGCAACTCTAATGGGAACAAGTCCCATTTCCTGCCTTTCATATGATCACATTAAAAAGCCAAAATTAGTAAATTACCAATCCATAAGAAAACTGCAGAAAACGAATAGCTATGAAATAGAAGAGGTTGTTGCATACATTCACTTTGAAGTTCTTGATTCCAGTTATTCTTGCTGCTTTCAAAAGTGCTCCATCCAACCCATAAGTCCATCCCTATAAGGGTGAAAAAACAACGAAAACATTTACATTCATTGATTAGGATTTGAAACTTTAAAAAGTTTCAGTATCTTATAGATATCTAAAACATGAACTTTGATCTGACTGCTTCACCAGATTTTCAGTGCTCCTTGATATGGCAAGAAATCATTAAATTAAATCCATTTTTGGGCGAATTTAGAGCAGTATATGCTCAATATGATATGGGGTATTATTAGCATATGAAAGAATGAGAAAATAGTGAACGTTTCCCCATTGACACATTATTTCCTTTAACATGCATTATTCATATTTGAGAACGTATTCTTTCCAGTCATAAATATAAGAATTACCATAAGAAATGGATGTCAGTATCATTTAGACTTCAAATCATGTTCCAAGAATATTAAATTGACATGCAGCTGATCATTATTAATGGTGTTAAACTCAAACCTCTTATAAATTTCTGTTTTGCAGTTCACTAAGTTCTGCCAACTTGGTAATCTTTAAGTTGCTATCCGTAATTCCTATATGCTATGAGATACAAAAGATACTATGAGATATGAAAGAGAGATGAAGACCTTAAAAAGTATGACGAGTAACTGATCACAAAGTGAAAATAAAATGCCTCTTAAAATATTGAATTCCATATGAAGTGTGAGCTTAATACATGCACAATCTTGTAGATCTGCTTTAAGCAATTAACAACTCACATGATATGGGCAGACAAAGCATGATTTATTGCCAGTTCCAGAGGCAAGAAGGGATGCATGATGGCGACACACATTGTGAAATGCACGCAATGTGCCACTTTCATCCCGACACACCACATATTCGATATTCCCCAATCTGCTGCAGTAACTAATTAGCTACCTTAAAAAAAGAAAAAGAAAAAAAAAGTTCATTCACACACCTTTTTCGTTGTTATTTTTACAAGCAATACGCCCATACATATACCACTATTTCTCCTCTTTTCTCTCCAATTGTCACATGCATTTCTTATGTGAATTACACGGAAGATTAAGAAGTGGAAAAATTACAATCATATCTCTTTGGCTACTATAAAAGTCTTACTACAGTTACCTGCCAGTGAAAAATTGCCCAGGCTCTTTAATCTGTTCAGTGTATCCTGACAAATAAAATTTAATGAAAAATGTTAAGCATCAGAGACATCGAAAAAAATCATGTCAGCTTAATTTTCCCAAACTAGGCTGAAAATTTGGCATGTCTTTGTGATCCTAAAGGATGATGAGCAGAGTGGTGCTTCACTATTGTTGTGTTGTGATTGTTTCACTTATAAGTAATCGCATTGGGATTGGTTGGGATCACATACATACGGCCTGTAGCAGATTTTTCCACATAAATTGTGAAACATTAGGTACTATACAAAACTGTTGAAACCACATACTCCTGCAATTTGGAATAAATACTGTTCCAGCACAGACAATTTCACATGTTCTCTCTTTACACTTGAAGGTTAAAATATTTATTTGGGTTCTCAATTTCTTGGACAAAGAAAACTTACCATATTCTATTTTTGCATCTTGAAAATAGCGGATACACGTAAACACATAGAGACGCGTAGACATACATAGCCAAGATTAGAAGTCTTCTCAAATTTCTTAATTTTTCATTTTATCGCAAAGAAAAAAGAAGTATGTGAAGTGTACCAACAGGATGCAAGCCTCTGTAGAATACTTGATCAAGCTCAAGAGAGTAGAAATCAGGGTCTGTGTACCAGGAGCTTGGTGGGGTCCACGCTTCTTCTACTGGGATTTTGGGATTGAACTCTTGGACCAAATTTCGAGCTTTACCATAAAACTTCTCGCCCACTTCTGAGTTCTTTGAGTGTGAACAAACACTTGAATCAGTTACAAGGGATGATGAGATTACTTGAAAAGATTTACTGAAATTATTGTTGTTGAATTGAAACCAGTTTTTGGGTTTCT
The DNA here is from genome assembly GCA_902829205.1 of Fraxinus paxiana. Taxonomy (NCBI): domain Eukaryota; kingdom Viridiplantae; phylum Streptophyta; class Magnoliopsida; order Lamiales; family Oleaceae; genus Fraxinus; species Fraxinus paxiana. The sequence continues at coordinate 7,325 of CADEPE010017281.1, read as the reverse complement.
CAATGGAATGAAATTGAGGGTATTTTAGAATTTCTGGGAACTGGGTGAGCTTCTGCGTCATGATCATAGCAGCCATGGAGATTTTTACTATGACCCACCCTCTGTGTGAGAACCCGTCTACTCAGCTTTATCCTCTCTCTCTGATGGGTTGGACTTTTGGCTATGTTTTGGCTAACATTATTACTTACAAGTGAATAAAAGTTTTTAGATAAATAATAGTTTTATTGGTTAACATTAGAAATAAAGTTAAATTGTTTTTATTAAAATAAGTAAATTTTTATTTATAAGTACAAAAATTTAAGTTATTTAAACACGATTCTAAGTTAATTATATGCTTATTTCTTGGTTGATTATGTAAATAGCTTTGGATTGTTTGTCCCCTTAATTATATTATAATGAAGCGGTCGAGGTTGTTTATATATTCTATTCATATTTGACGTATGACTATTCAATTCCAAGATTCATTCGACTTACCTATCGGGAAATCGAAGAATTACTTGTGCTTTGCTTTGGCACGAGAGACCTAGATGAAAACATCCATCTACATTTTGTGGGTTGGATTTGTTTTTTCATTCAATTTTCAAGGGATAAATGAACTATTTGATTTATGAAATTCATGCATTATTCTAAAGTCTAAACATTTTTATTTCTCTATAATTTCTACCACATGTTATTGTATTTCTTTTGTTTGATAAAATGTTATCAACTTTTTGTTTTCTTATGGTCGCTAAATTTTTAAAAGTGAAATCTATCCATCATTAAAGTGAAATTCGTTAAAGAAGTTGCTAGCATGGCGAAAGGAAATTTTAACTTTGTCCAACTAAACAAACTATGTTCTCCAAATGGAAATGGTACTCAACTTTTTCTCATGTAATTGAATGATCGTTGAACTTCTAAAATATTTTTCCATGGTTACTGAATTTTTCAAAATTGTTATCAGGATCAACTTTTACATTGCATAAAATTGAATACAGATGGTTAATGAAATGCCACTTTTCAACAAATTCAAATGTGACATTCTTCTCAACCATTTATGTGAATATTTTAATAAGATAATTTTGTAGGACACAAAAAATCAGTTCTTACAATATTGGTATCAATTTAAATGACGATGTATAGCACATGTTATTCAATGTATTTTTCACTAAAGAAATGATTATGTTAACTATGTCCATAATTACTATAAATTGGAAAATTATCTTCATACTGTTATGAAAACGTTATAAATCACATCAATAGACAATTGTGGCTTGAAAACTTTACAACTCACCCACCCAAATAAACTACTAAATTCAAATTAACATGACATGCAATATTTGTGGTTGAGAAGGTCACAATAAGAAACATCATATGAGAAGTTATGCACTAACTAAGGTTAGTAATAACTTTCTTTTTTTTATATACAGGAGGCGAAGGAAACAAAGGAACTGAATGAGAACATATGAAAAGTAAGATCCTTGTCGGTCAATCAAAAGTGAAGAGAATTGGTCATGTAGCCATGGCATGAAGTGCGCTTTAGAAGGTCAATTTAAAGAAGTGTCACATGGGAAGTCATGCGTCGAGTTTTGTAATAACTTTCATTTTGTATACAAGAGGAGACACCGTCAACTTCACAAGATGATTGTTGAGAAGAATGTCACATTTAGAGTTTTTTGAAAAGTAAGACTTTCTCCAATATCTTGGTGGCCATTCCATACCATTTGTGTGCATCTCTACACAATTATAAGTGAATCTCGTACAAGTTTAAAAGTTCAGTGATCATAGAAAAATATTTGAAGTTCAATGACCCTTCAGTAACACGACTTATAGTTTGAAAGCGTGATTTATCCATTGTATGAAGTCATGGGCATGAATCGCCACGTCAACATCTCCAATGGAGTTCAGGCGATGGATAAAAATCACTTTTATTAGTTCAGTGACAGTGGATAAACAAATTAAAGTTAACCAGTGAAATAATTAACTCACGTAAACACTGAGGTACACTACTCACTATTCACTAAGCCTTTGAAGTGCTAATAGGTTAAATTATTACGAGTCTTGAACATGAACAAATCCAAATGAGAAAAGCCATGAATTTTCATCTTGATGATCATGCAGTTGAACAGTGACGAAAGAGTTCACCTGTGGACGATATAATTAGAAGTTTTGACAAGGATTTATGCATTGGATAAATACTGACTAGCTTTTTTCCCTTTTCTTGTGGGCCTTGAATTTGAATAGGAAGAGGACGATGGACATACACATAAATTGTTGTTAAAGATGTTGTAGAAACTGGGTCATTTTCTGTAACCAAGCAATTCTTTAAAGTCTATCAGTAGTTGGCATTAGACTGTCACTGCACAATACATATTTAAGCTCTTTTAACAAAAACAAGAATATACAATGTGGTTTTCCGAGTTATGTATGGGGAAAGATAGTCGCTAACCATCTTTGAAGTTTTTTCAGCTGGAACAAATATGTGCATTTTGCCAGAAGCTATTCTGCTCCCTGCAACACTCGTATAGAATCGACTGTGATATGCTGGTATAAAGACATCACTTTACGAGCAAATGTTGACGTTAATGAACAACTGGCATAGAATCAGCAGGCACAATCTATTACAATTTCAATGGTATGCGGTGAGGTTCACAACCGAGAACACAAAATAAAGTAACAACTAAAGAACAACAGCGTTATCAGTAAACGAGTTATGGAATTAAATTAGATGGATTCTGCATGTTTTCAATAATTATCCATTATACATAAAAATTTTCCATTTCTAGATTGATATATTTGGAGAATGAGCAGCTCATGTCGAAAAATCCACATAGGATCATTTGAAACACCATCTCATTTAGAATGGCAAGAGGAGCATGAACTGAGCATGCTATGCACATGAGTTTACAAATGAAATTAAAGGCTGAATTCCTTCGTGAGTTTACAAATTAAATTAAAAGGTATAATTCCTTCGACTGAAATTCGAAACACAAATAAGAAGTGCATGCATTACCTTTGTAAATGTGTTGGGGAAAATATTCCTCAATTCATCGAGCCTACTAGACATCCCGTTTGAGTCAAGTATATCGTTGTTTCTTTGTGAAAACCAATCTTCTTGAGAAATTCACCAATTTCTTTAGCGTTATGACAACATATACTTGAATCAACATATTCGTGTCACCTCCTTTCCCAGCATATCAAACCTCCAGTCCACTGCTACAAAGCGCCCACCCGTTGTTTGGCCCATACTTTGTAGTGTCCCAACTATCGAATCGAATAATCTCTATAACTCTGCTTGCAACTTGAGACTTTCAAATGTAACCCGGCACTGATATCCATCCATTTGAGCGCATGGTTTCTTTAACTTTGCCGTGGATGAGGAATCGAAGTAAGTTGTGAGCCTCAAGTTTCTTTTAGTCCTAAATATGGGTTCTATTTTTGAAGTAATGAAATCCTCTGAAACCATATGAGGGACTCTCACAGCAGTGAATTTCATGCTTGATATTTCAGTCGGCTGAACCCTGGCTACTTGGACTACTGCATTCGTTACAAACTTCTTGACATCATAAATTTCTCCAAAATCTCTGAAAGTGATTCACGTATGATAGAAATTTTGTCAAAGTTTTCTTTACAACTTTCTTTCCTAGGCTTGTAAAACATGCACTTCAATCAAATAGTAAGCATCTCGTATGAAACAAACTTTAGAGAATAATAACCACGTTGTGGAGTTAACCAAAGATTTCATTGCCAGGGAACATTGCTTTTATTAATTCTTTTGTTTTTCCTTTTGATTTTCACAAGACTCATCTTTTGATGTTAAAGATTTTGTAGCATTATGGGCGTGTTCGGTAGAGATTAAAATCGGATTAAAATTGAAAAACTAGCCGTTATTGTTGACTTTTATTAGACAAGTGAGACTTATAACGACTATATTTTCAATTTTAATTGAATTTTAATCAATACCAAACAAGGCCTATATCTAAGATATTGGTCTAATTAAAAAATAGATGGGTTTGACATTTTCTTAGGACCAACAACGATCTAAAAGAAAATGTAACTATAGATTCTTGTTGATATGTGGAAGGACTCACTTTTTTTTTCCCCGAGTTTAGTTCCTCTTATGTCAGGAAGCACAACTGTTGCTCCAAGATGCCTAGCCACTCCCACAACATTTGCAATCTGAGAGCAAATAAGAAAGTGTCAACGTGACTAAAAGCAAACCAGCTCAAGAATGTAGGATTCTGGCTATGAAGTGAGTCTGAATGTGCCTTTAGTAGAGCTGAAATATTTGCTGCTTAAAATCTTTGAATTTAAGCTGTCAATCCCTTGTATCATCATGAAATTTTTATTCGAATAAGCAGAAGCACTAATCAAATTGGTAGTATGTACATGACTGTTTCTCGTAGATGCCTTGATACAGTCATAATAATCAGGGGCTTGTCTAATGGTCAAGAATCTAGCAATAAACTCGTATACTGGCGTCAAGTCCATGTACTCAACAGCTTACCATTGTCCCACCAGTCAAACAAACAAACAAATGAGAGAGAGAGAGAGCTACAAGCATGGTTTTCTACTGATAACATACGCCTAGCTGTGCCAGGCTGACCCATGTGGACCAATTATTTCAATAAACTGCCAACACAAGTAAAGCATGGTTTTCTACTTATAACATAAGCCTTGCTGTGCCAGTCCGGCCTTTTTGGACCAATGTTTTTAATAAAAGTCCAAAGTGAGCAACGGTTTAGAGATGTATTGCCCAGCAGTCAGAGGATTTTCCTGGCTGATGGACTGTGCTGGTTAGGAAGGTGGGTCAAACCTACTTTATACCTCTCATACATTCATACCTCAAGGCTCCCTTTTCTATCAGTATATACCTCAAAGAAAATGATGGAAAAGCAGCATACCTGTGGAGCATGATACTCCGGGTCATTACTCAATGAAAAAAAGACATATCCACCAAACGGCTTCCCTTCTACAACAAAAACAAAAGTAATGAAGATTGAAGCAGCAGCTACAACTCAATGTTTCTGCTAAATGTAAGTCACATTTAAAGACTTACCTAATGAGGGAACTCTCCAGCAAGATTTCCATACTTCATTTTGGTCTTTCCACTGACCAAAAGTAATTTCAGTCAGTATAAACCCTTGTTCCTTGCTTGCATTGTACTGGTAGATGCTCTGCAGTGCCTGGATAGTTTCCTGTAAAAAATATGAATCTTTGAGCTTATTTTGAGCCAGAAATTCTATTTTCAGTTTAGGACATTTACTAGCTGCGCATCAAGTTTTTAGAGATCATGTCAGTCTATGATCAGAATCTCAAAATAGAAAGTTAAAATGTGAGTACAGAAATCAAAGCCACTACAATGCAAGACTAGCCATCCTATAGCTTAGATAAATAATACTTGGTTTTTGCAAATGTTTTTTCAGAAACCCAGTTTTTCAAGTGATTCATATCCAATAACACACATACGGGGTTTTATCACATAAATGATAATAATATATATTTCGTGGGGAATTTGCTGCAGAATTGTAATCCTTTGTCAAGAACACTACATCAAAGCACACGTTTACAGATAACTTTTAAGGTAAAATCTCTGTAGCCCTTTGAAAACAAGTATAATTAAAACTTCAAAATAACACACGTGATTAGAAACAAAAGAAAGGAAGAAAAGAAGGCATTTCAAATCTTTTCTTCACTTCTTTGCTCCCTTAGTTTTGATCGCATAATAACTTATTTTGTAATCCAATTTTTCTTTGGCTGAAATCTCATTTAGAAGATCTAATTTGTATGAATTTCTATTGGTTTGGTATCCATAATGGCAATAATTTCAGTATTTCAAAGATAGAATCGTGCGAAATATAAACACAAAGAAGAATGTCTAACTGTGACTTCAATTGGCACATGTTTCTCAATGCAGTGCTGGTGATAAAAATCAACGCAATTGATATCTAGCCGCTTCAAGCTGGCCTCACAGGCTGACATAGGCAGGGTCTCCATGTATGACCATCTGCCCATCCTATTATTTAAGCTCAACTTTGTAGCCAACTCTACTATCTTCCTCATCCCATCCTTCAAAGCCTGTGCAATTTGATGCCCAACAGTACTTGAACATTAAACATTCATGTATTACAGAGGCGCTTGTAAGAAGTGTCCTGCAGAAAATACTTGAAAGATTTACCTTCTCCAGCAAAATTAAAATCGGGCAGTTTATTCAAATCAATATATAATACAAAGAAAATGAAATATGGAATTAAAAAGCTAAGCTGCCATCAAAACTACATCCCGCAATGTCATAAAATACTAGTTTCTACATTTAGTCAAACTACATGCACCCAACTCGCTCATAAACTGCACAGTAATCAGTGTAGCTGGAAATTAAGTGCAGATATCATTCTTGTAGTGTAAACATAAAATCTCAAATGAGTAAAAATAAAAGTATCTATCAAGGTGTGTGGGTGTAAATATTGACCTCAAATGAGCACTTCTATCATCTAAAGTTCGAATGAGCACTTAGATTCTAAGACGAGTAAACAATCCCACATTGCATAAATACAAAAATAATATATGTAAGCTACTTCTCTTAACAAGATTGATGACTCAATATGTAGGCTTCTGTGAACAAATATGTATAGGTGTGTGGAGTGGGTAGTGTCAAGGAAGGTAACCCAAGGGCACGCAACATCTACATGTACTTAATGGACTTAGTAAAAATTAATTGTCTAACAATTATCCAATTCATGGGTTTACTTTTTTTGATCAATTAGCTCTACATTGCCTTGCTTTAATTGTATTTGGCTTTCTTTTCTTAGATTTCTTTCAAATGCTTCTCATTACTGTTCAATTAAAAAGGCCAATTAATTATTTACCAATAACAAAATATTTTCGAAGTCTATTCATTATCGCATCAAAAGAATTTTTTCCCAAAAATACTACAAACGTGATATGTTATTATCGGAATTTATTAATTATGAAAATAAATAGGATACAATTATTTCTAAAAAGAAATAAGAACCAAGAGATTTCTTATAATTACAACTTATGTAAAGATACTTGTTTAATATGTTGAGTAGTATCCCTAACAATAATTATCGAGGGGGGAATATTCAATATATGGAAAAAGCTCCGGACCAAAAATATCTGGATTGAAAAATTATTAATTTTGACCTTAGACAAAAAGTTGATATTAAAGCCAGGATCATAATTGATGTCATTAGCAATCAAAACATTCCTATTGTTACTAACAATCATCGAATGATTAACTAAAAAATATTTTTTATCAAATGATTGCAGAAACGGATCCACCAATATCCCCCAAAATATTTATGGATTGGATGGGGATGAATGAAAAA
>CADEPE010017179.1:0-12907 GCA_902829205.1 Fraxinus paxiana | reverse complement strand
ATTTGTTGATAAATGTTGTCAAAATGGTCTTTTGGCAATATATCGTTATCCTAGTACATAAAAAACTAGCCCAACATGTTATGAAGAAAAAAACAAAAGGAATATTGAAAAAACGACATCACCCAAATAATTCTTGAATTGATTCTCGTGATCTTAGATTTGATCTTCGTGTTCTTGGTTTCTTCTATACTCCAAAAGCTCTTCAAAATATATTGTAATACGTGTTTTTTACTTTTGGACTGCCTTAGAGTTTTAAAAGACGCACCAAAATTCGTTTCCATAAGAGTTGTATTCAAATTAGGAAATCAGAAAATTTTCACCAATTTGTCGTGGGCGGGCGTCGAGTAGATAATGGGGTGGTTGCTTAGACATAAAATTTTGCTCATGTTGTTGAGGTTTAGGATAACTAGGCGGCTGCCCAGTTATAAAAATTTCGTGAATTTACTTTTCAGTTGTTTTCTTCCATCTTAATCTTCCACATCAAATTATTTTTATTTTAGTGCTTCAACTTTTACTCAAATGCATATTAGCCCCCAAACTTACATCCATTGGCTAATTGATCCTTCTTTCTTTTCCAATTACTTAGAGACGAGTCCAAAACTGAAATAAGATAAAATTAACCTAAATTAAGTAAAACTCAATATTAAAACGATACAAAAGTTTAGTAATATGATCTCGAATAAGTGCACAAAAATGTACTTATCAGAATCCACTCGCAACTTAATTCAAGAACGCGATCGAAGCATTTGCTATCCATATAAGAATCCAGATTCAAGTTTGATCACACTTTTAAGGGTAATGACACACGTGAATCTAAATATTGTTTAGTAAGATTTTGGTTCATGTTATGGCAAAAAGTAAAATTTTTATTATCTAGTTTTACTTGATTTTCCAACACCATACATATCAAATTATGTCCTTGGCCGGGTTACTGTTGTGATCTACGAAAGCAGTCTGCAATAATTAATGAATCTAACATCATAAGAAAATGTCATGTAACAAAATGCATTAAATGAAATATAACAAAATGGGAAATTCTAAGAAAAGCAGTTGGCAAATTTTCCAATATTTTTAGAGTGCAATTAATGAGTAGGGATTATATAGAAATTAATATATATAGAAGAGGGTTGAATGGGAGTAGTCAAAGGTTGTTAGCTGAGGTTTATCAGCGTTCGTTGATGTGTTGCTTAAATTGGTTTCTTGGAAAGGTGAGATAAAAGGTATATTATAGTTTTCATTATAAAGACACTTAGAGAAATATGCATCTCTATTTTTACCTCTGCAAGTAATTGAAAGCTATTCCAAACCTTTCTATTCAAGGTTGTGAGTCGTGTTAGGCTTGTGTCTTTCGTATCGAAAAGGTTAAGAGGTTAAAGAGGAACATGTTCATTCATTTAAAATTTTAAATTTGTCGATAACATGGCCTTCCCGACACATACAATTATTTTCATGGATTATTAATGCGACTTGATCCAATGATATTTCATGTACGGTTAGAGATGGAACATATTATACCATATTGAACCGTCTTTAAATTAAACCTAAAAAGTACGAAGATTCGACCATGGATCGATAAAAAATTTCTTTCGATTTCTCTCTTTTTATAGCCTTATGTCTTTTGATCTGTTTATTGGAAGCTTTCTTTAGTTTACAGTCTGCATGTTCCCTCTAATCAGACTGCATGGAAATAATAATAATAATTATCAAAAATAAAGAAAAAAATAATTCACTAATGCAGTGTAAATTTTTAATGGCTTTAAACAATTTTGTACAATCATTTCTAAATGTTTCTTGTGTAAATTAAATGTTATTTTTTCTAAATTAATTTCGGAACAAATTCTAAAATTTATATTTAATATAATTTCTCTTATGGTTAAAAGGCATGTCTAGGGTTGGATACTGATTTTACACCCACCGTTGGAGATGTCTTGTGTAGTTGATAAATGAATGATGTGAATGGGTAAACTATTTTAATTAACATCTTTTGATGAAGTGTTTAATTTTGTAAGGGTGTAGTCAGTTAAGAAATCTATTTTATACATTCATTGCATAAAATCTTTCAATATTTGTATTTGACGTGCCATCTGCATGCAAAGTACATATATTTGGGCATCATGGCAAATTTTAATAATAGGCAACTCTTAATCAAACCAACAATCTTCAATATATATATATATATATATAATTTCGCTAGTTTTTTTTTTTTTAAGCAAGAAGTAGCTATATCGAGGAAGCGTAAAATTAAATATCTTTTAAAGAAAATTGTGAATGTGTTATGCTTTAATCTAATAAGAATGCAATGGACCTTGTTGCAAACATTTTGAATAAATAAACATATTAATTTTCGAATAGTTTGAACTTTTAGATGAGATTATTTAACATATATCTTTCAAATTAGAGCATGCGCGGTTTTGACTCAAATACAATATTATCTATTACAAAAAAATCTTTTCGATCTTATCAAACCAAAAACGGAGAAAGAAAGAACTTGTTCTAACAAAATTTTGTAATTTCCCAAACATAATAGGGTTTGTGCAAAAATGGGAATAGAAAGAGTGTGGAACAATTAATGTGCTAACCAATTCCAATACTATACCCTAATTTCTTCTATCTGTTTTTTAACAAGATCAGTTGGCAGTTCTACATACATAGTCATTACTTATGAACTCTAAAGTTGACATCCAATAATTAATGAGAACTTCATAATCATTATTCGTATATATACATGGAGAGCTTACCAACCATCCACATTAATTGAATAACAAGCTTTTTATTCCTAATTTCTTGCTTGATGTTGTGTCTGCAAGCTTTAAAACCTTATGATTATTCACATTTCTCTCTTCCAAAACAGAACCTTTTTTTTTGTTTCCACAAAATTTTTATAGCCCCCTTGCTGCAATCTCCTTTTCCCTCTTCGAATTCGAGGTACATATTGTTTTCTTAACAATCTTTAGTTTTTCATGTTAGTTATGTTCTCATAGTATTTGCAGCCTCTATGTTTTTCATCTTAAAGAAAAATTCTTATAATGTTAGGACAAGTTTATTCTCAAGAAAAAAAGTTGCTATAGAATTTGCATGGAGAACCATGAAATCACAATCTTAATACATTGTAAAAAAACATTAATAATTTATGCATTTTATAAGGTGGGATTAAGTTATATTGTACTTAAAAAATAACAGTTCAACTAGAAACCATATATATTACAGGGGGGATTTAAGCCCCTCAATAGGTATATGCAATAAGAAAGAAATTTCAAAGTGCATCATTATCTTCCTATTTCTCTCTTGCATTCTTTTCGTGACGTTGGAATGGATAAAAATGGAAAAAATGACGAATTTTAGAGTTATTAGTCTCAGTTTGGTAGAGATTTTTTGAGAATAGATTTCGTAAAAGTGATTTTTTTTAGAGAATATGAAGTTAAAAAATAGAAAAAAAGTTAAGAATCCACATGCATAATTATTTTATTGAAAAAATATGTTATTAAAAATGAGTTTTGAGGAAAAATATATTTTAGAAAATGGGGGTCAAAAATGGACTTAATTATGTTAAATTCAAGATACTAAATAGAAAATGGGTAACAATCATTGAAAATTTGAATTGATCACGAAAGAAAAGAAGAAAAAATGCCAATAGTATTGGTGTTTGAGTGAATAATTACCATTCAAGAAATGTTGGTATTTTTACACGAGGCAATTAAACTAAATATCAGTAATTTACTCGTGAAAGGCCAATAGATAAAGAAAGAAGGTTCAGTTTTTCTTGTGGCAAAGTCCATCTTGAGGCAGCTTTAAACCAACCCACTTTTCAAATTCTATTTATTTTTCTGTTAAACTGGAGATTTCTTTCTAATATTTTAAAATTCTCAGTAGATAAAGCCTTCGATGCGCATGGTGATGGACGAAACCAGTGGAGGCTATAGCGATGATCCAAGGACTTGTCCTCGAGGACACTGGAGACCTTCTGAAGATGAAAAGCTCCGGCAGCTTGTCGAAAAATATGGCCCTCAAAACTGGAATTCAATCGCTGAAAAACTTCAAGGAAGATCAGGTTAATTTCTGTGTGTGTGCCTGTGTTATTTTATATATATGTTCTTTATTTATTTTCCCAATCATTTCTAGATGTACTGTTCAAAAATTAGGGTTGCTTGTTTGAGGTTCCATGGTCCAACTTTTGAACTGGTGATCTGTTTAATCATGGTGAACACTTAGTCTTTAGGCTACAAATTCTTCTAGACATATATGATATATGATATATGTATTAAGTCATCCCAATTAACATTACTATATATTTTAACGGTTTAGGGAACTGATTTGGGAGCATGAGAAGAATCGTCTATCCTTGTGTTTGATCTATGTTAGTTATTTTGCAGGCAAGAGTTGCAGATTGAGATGGTTTAATCAGCTTGATCCAAGAATAAACAGGAGGCCATTTACAGAAGAAGAAGAGGACAGGCTTCTTGCAGCACATAGAGTACATGGCAATAAATGGGCTCTTATATCCAGGTTTTTCCCAGGTAGAACTGACAATGCTGTGAAAAATCATTGGCATGTTATTATGGCCAGAAAACAAAGAGAACAATCCAAGCTTTCTGGTAAAAGAGGTCATCAAGAAATTAGCCATGACTCCAAATCCTCATCTTACGTTTTTCAACGAAAAAATTCAAGGTCTCAAGATGAATATGTGCCCAAAATCAGCTTTGAAAATGGTGGGATTTTGGAATTCCAAAGCCAAAACAAAGATCAAGTCTTCTCCGTGTCATCATCCTCTGATTCACACGCTTTATGGCCATCTTTTATTCCAAGAAACTCGAGGGAAAATAAACTATCTTCTGCTGATTTATTTGTAAGAAAAGACAGTAATCAATACAATTCCAGCTCCAATAGCGCACGTTTAAATATGTCAACATTTGGTGCCTGTGGGGACTCGGTTGCAGCATTTGGCACCCAAAACTACAAGAGGGTTGTTCCATTTCCCTTTGGTGATAGCAGTAAAAAACATGGGAAAATGAAGAGAGATAATTTGACAAGTATTAACGTCAATAATTTACGCCCCTTTGCTCATGCAAGGACAAGTATAGAGCAGAAACAAGAAGACCAATCCATCCACAAAAATGACATTCCCTTCATAGATTTTCTTGGTGTGGGTATTTCTTCTTGATAACTATATTATTTAATTCTTTTTCTTTCAATTTACATAGTACTATTGGCTTGAAGAGTGCAGGTTAGTCAAGTCGAATGCTCAATTTAAGTTAAATTATGGGACAATTAACAATTTCAGTTTAATTGTTAAGAGACTAGAGGATAATTATATATTTTGCAGTTTGTCACAGTCTTTTGTTTTGTATGACATTCTATTTAATATTGTGACAGTTTATTTTATTTTACTTATGATACGTAGTCCTTGTTAGTACAAAGTGAATGTATTTAAGTCTTTCGTGTTGTAACCATTATGAGTAAGCCAAAGGTACTCGCGAATACGTAAAGAACCCTAAAATACTAATGTCTTGACAGCATTTAAGAAGGTTTATGGATTAATGTGAACTTCTTGATTTTCTCATGGAAGAGAAAATGATGGAGAGAATTGATTGAGAGAAGTGCAATACAAGTCTCAGATTAGCCATGAGGATAGTCATAAGTTTATAAAAGAATTGAACTACTATTATAGGTTAACCTTAGATGAACCCAATTCTTATAGATCATGCCTCAAAACCTAACCAAGTGAATGATCAGCAAGATGCATTCCGAGGTGTACTTGAGCAGAGATGTACTTCGATTAATCGTGATGTCAAATGAAATCTATCATTGGTTCTCGATGCCCTAGGGGTGTGGAGCATGATGCTGTTGAAGAATTGAGTATTGAGTGGTGTGTGAGCCTTGCTAATTTGAAGAAGGTAGATCAAATGTGTGTTTGATGGATATTATTGAGGAAAGAATGTATTTTAAATATTGATATGATGGAAAGTATGTGGTTAAAAGTTTATTGATGTGATGAAAAATATCATTTTATTGAAAAATGCGTGATTGAAAATTAGTTTTTGAAAGAATGTATTTTGAAATAATATATGTCAAACTTGGGCCAAGTGTCATTGAGATGACGTGGTTCTTTGTTCGAGAAGTTTGTTGGAAAAAAAGTGCGTCAAATGTGAGACATCGACTAGACATGAATATGATTTTAAGTTTATAAGAAATTTGAGCTACTCTTCGTATTAGAAAAATGTCAATGCAAATTTTCTACACTTTAATTTATCCATAACTGTACGAGTATTTCGACAGAGTGAGCGTTCGGAGATAAGCTTCTTTGTCTTTGAAATGGCTCATGTGCCATCCATCTATGATCTATTTCGTCTTGCTAGGCACCTCACCGCTAATCTTTAAATATATAAACTTACTATTTATAACCTGACAAAGTCATTACATTAATTAACAAGCAAAAAATAGTAAATTAGTTGAACCTAACATATTAATAGTAAAGAATGACTTGCATTTTTAGATTCTTGAAGAAAATGTTAGTTAATTCTCATCGTACAAAGGAAACGTTTTATGATTTGTTCCAACCCTAGAAGTAGTTGTGACTTGTGAGAAGACCAAAGGGTTTTTTGTTTTTTTTGTTTTTGTTTTTGTTTTTGTTTTTTTTTTGGCCGCATCGCATATTGCTACCTAAGCCCCTATTTGGGCTCCGTTGTGTGATTTTGGGAGAAAATGAATTTTGAAATAGTGTATTTTTTGAAAAATGTGTGGTTAAAAGATAATGAAAAATTTGAATTTACGTGTAATATTATTTAATTATGGAAAAATACGTGATTGGAAATGAGTTTTGAAAAAATGAAAACCAAACAAGAATTAAGTATTGTGAACATTGGTGTATCATTTAAACATTTTTTTTACATTTTCCTTACTCGAGAGCCAAGTAAACCGATCCACCTATACTGTTGTCAAATACACGGGGTTGGACTTCTTAAGAAGATTGACTTTTCAAAATAAACTCACACGACTCAATAACTTAATAAGCTCAAACGAAACGATATCTTTTTATGGGAGCATGAAATGTTGTGAGTTGAAATGTGCGGTTGAAAAATTGGTAAAAATCGATGAAATATATTGTTAATAAGTTGATAAAAGTTAGGGGTCTCGTGATATATTTGGTTGAAATTGAAGTTTGATCGATTGAAAAATTGATAAAACTCAAACAAGTACTAAACAACTAATCGACCTTAAGAAGTGCACGTGCGAAATTAATTTAAATGGTGGTGAACTTGCTAGTTAACGGTTAAAATGATGGAGAACAGGCCTAAAGAATTAACACTGTCACAAAATTAATCGATTAGTTACTACGTCGTTAAGAAAAATAAATTAGACATCAAGTTGCAACAATATCTATGGAATGGGGACTAGTAATGCAAATTCACCCCAACTATTCTCTTTACCACCGCCACAACATTCTATATTGAGCTCTCTCTTCCTTTCGCCAACCCAACCTTTTTCTACACAATTCGATTATAAATTACTACATAAAAAACTATAGAAATTTCACTATAAAATCCTTTACAAGCAGACACGCACAGTTTTAGAATCATACATCTTTTGCTCCACCGTTTAAAACCCAGGTACTCCGTTTATGGGTTTCTCTTTTCTCTTAATGTTATTATTATTATTTTTTGTATGCATTGACTGATTGGAATTTCGGTTTTGGGGTTTTGAAAATTGAAGAAAAATATGGAATCTTCATCACAGACAGAGTTTGATTATTTGTTTAAGCTACTGATGGTAGGCGATTCTGGAGTTGGGAAAAGTAGCCTTTTGCTCAGCTTCACTACGAACACTTTCGAAGATCTCTCCCCTACCATTGGTAATTTTGTTATTGTTTCCTGTACAAGTCTTTACATAGGCATATTGCTCGACAGGGATAAATGTGTACATATTATACAAGTATTTATTTTGTTTGATGATAATTGATAAATGTGAAAACTTGTACACGTTGACCTAAGCCCCACATTTTGTTTAGAGTAGGATAATATTTTAATCCGATGAATAATTAGCTTTTGGGATTTGCCTCTTCAGAAAATTTGTGGGTTTTCCTCCTATTCGTAAATTTTAACTTTAGTTGGCTTCATTTGAGTTAAAGGCTTAATGGCGAGTGCAGCGCGGATTGAGTATGCTATATTTAAGAGAAGATTTCTATTTGTTATGATACAGTAACATAGTATCATATATGTTGTATAATGTAGCATGGTATTAATCATTTAGTTCACGGGAAATAGTAGATCAATATTTCTGGTGATATGTTGAGGTTCAAGTTAGTTATGAGGGAGAATGCATTGCTCTCCTTCAACTGGTTGGTTTTTGTTCATCTGATTTTTATTTATTTATTATTATTACTATTGTTATTATTTTTTGCTGTTCAACCTATGATTCCGTGTAGGTAGAATTTAAGTGATAGTAGAGAGAGAGAGAGAGAGAGAAGTGAGATTGAACATTAGCGACGGATGATGTTGGAGTTGGTTGTCTTATGGGGAGCTTGATGGACGGTGTTGTAGTTTGACTTGGCGGTCAATCAGGCAATCAAGTTATCTGGCTGGTGGATGACGGTTGTGATGGATGATGGTGTAGAAGTGGCAATGATATTAACTTCATGGATGTTTTGAAGTTTGTGTTTCTGGCATTAAACTCCAGTTTATCAGATTTAATCAGTATTGGAAAGCAACCATACCAATTACCTATTGAGAGACAGTTGCCTTCCTTATTCTCTGACAGACAAAGGATGTCATCAGGCTGGGGTATACTTGGTCTCGTTACCTAATTTTTCTCTTGACATTTATTTATATGGTTTCCTACCAAGCTACTAATTGATTGGAAACCTTGCATTTCCATTCTATCTGATCTTTTGTGTGTGTTTTCCATTTGGACCTTGTTCTATCTTCCATTTTGAGCTAGCAATGGACAGATTATGCCCGTTTGAGCTCTATTATAATTAGATTCTGGGAAAAATATATATTTGAAGAATGTGTGGTTAAAAAAGAAAGAAAAATTTTGGGTTTACGTATAATATTATTTTATTGGAGAATGTGTGGTTGAAAAGAAGAGAGAAAAATTGATTTTGGAATTAATGGAGCCCAAATAGGGGGCCTAAATAAAATTTATGAAACCTGTGCTGATAATGCAACCAATGAACCTTTTATTTGTGGTGGTTGATGTCTAGCCTTCTGCTAACAATATGTCTATTTTCATGGTAAAATCCTATTCATTTTTCATCATCAGAGAATTTTATATAAGATGTGATACTTATTCTATACAGAATCAGAAACTAAGAATGATAAGTCTTGAAATGGCATATAAAAGCTGTTATATAATATTAGAATAGTTGATTTATTATTGTTGTTGTTATTAATATCATAATAATTCTCTATCATCTACAGGAGTGGATTTCAAAGTAAAGCATGTTACTGTTGGTGGGAAAAAATTGAAACTTGCGATTTGGGACACGGGTAAGAGTTTTTCAATGCATGCTGTATGTAAAACATTAACGAAAAAAAGAACTGAAGGATTCTCAATTCTGTATTTCCATGCATCTTATTTGAATTGGTATGCATATTTCTTTTTATATTATGGTTGTGGTTCTGCAAATCTCCTACCAAAATAATAATTTACTTTCTTGTTATTTCATTTTTTTTTGGCGCTATCGATCGAATGATGATAATATGTGAAAATTCATAAAGAAGATTCAATCATCGTGTTATCTGTGTACATTTTGGCTTCTAATTGTTCAAATATGAGTTTAGTGAAAACGGTTAGTTGGTCTGTTTTAGTACTGGAAAACTAAATTTCTAGGGAGTAAGGTATCCTGCATGCTAGAATGTTGTTTCTTTTATGTCTATGTAAATAGTACCTTTTCAGATATACAACAGCGCGGTCTATCAAGTACCCTAATTTTAACGACAAAATGGCGGCGTCTTGTTTCTTTATGCTACCAAGACTCTTAGTAGCTTGTTAGAGCATCTTCAATGGTAGTGTAAAATTGGATATAAATTGGTATCTCCAAAACCATTTTGCAACTTCATTTACATCCCGATGGATCTAAATTCAAATTTTGCTCTAATAGAAAGATCTAAATTTACTTTTTACCTCTTGTGGATGTAAAATTTACATCTTTATTTTTATTATATCTTCTATTGAAAAATGCAATTTGCATTTCCTTTGCATCTCTCAATTGGAGAGGCTTCCAGCCATTTCGAAGATCTTAATCGTAATTTATATCTATTTTACATCATGATTGAAGATGCTCTTAGAGCCTTAGAAAACAATTCCACTTTCAAATGGATGCTATATACATGAATTTTGAGCTTGGCTGGTTTCGTTAGCTCTACGTGCTAATGCTTGCTTAAATCTAATTTCTTATTTTGCAGCCGGACAGGAAAGATTTAGGACTTTGACTAGTTCATATTACAGAGGAGCTCAAGGAATCATCATGGGTATGCTCTTTCATGATTTATCATTTGTCTGTCAAAATGTTTATATCATCACTGAAAATACTAACAATAACACGAAAAAAAGAAAAGAAAAGAAAAAGAATGTTGAGAAATCCTCCTTTGAACATATATACTATAGCATGATATAATTCAATATATAGTGTTTGGCTCGTGTTTATAAACGGTTTATAAACACTTGAACCACTTTTATTCACCCATTAGATCCACTAGTACTACCTACTTTAGCAATACTCATTTCTACCTATTTAAATTTAAATTGTTTGTAAACACTTTTTTTTCCTTTCGTTTTTACTAAGCTTTAAGCAAATACCAGGAGATTTTGGTGAGAAACTGAAATGGCTGATTTGTTTAAGCAAATATCTACAGATGATGAGATATATTTGACACACATGTATACACTATTGATTACGGATGATAATTATTTTACTTTTAAGAGGCTTGTGTTGGTTCCTTTTATGTGCAATTTTTGATCTCCACAGATTTTCTAAAACCTTTTCATGTATATTTAACCATTTGCCATGGAACAGTTTATGATGTGACTCGACGAGAAACATTTACTAATCTGTCTGATATATGGGCTAAAGAAATTGACCTCTACTCAACAAATCAAGATTGTATCAAGATGCTCGTAGGCAACAAAGTTGATAAGGTATCCCATTTTTCATTTTCTGGGAAGATAATTTGAGCGTATGTCTTCCTCTGTATTTCATTTTTTAGATCCTTTGGTTTTATGCTCCATTTGCTCGTATTTGTATGAAATATTATAGAAAATGGTGCTTATGAGGGCAGAATTACCATTCACGTCTTGATTATATATTTGCAGGAAGATGAAAGGGTCGTCAGCAAAAAAGAGGGAATCGACTTTGCAAGGGAGTATGGATGCCTGTTCATTGAGTGCAGTGCCAAAACTCGGGTCAATGTAGAGCAATGTTTTGACGAACTCGTTATGAAGGCAAGTGTGATTGTAGTATTTTGTTTGAATTGTCTTCAATCTTTTGCATAGGATGTGCATGAATCCAAATACATCCACATTTTTGGGTTGTTTTATATGCTCGTATTGCTTAGTTTAGGTTTGTCCCACCATTGTCACTTTCTGATTTTGCATCTTGCGTGAAGTGCTTCTGGTTTGGCTTGGGTACGTGCACAAATCTAGCTTCCCAAATTTAGGGTCTTAACCTGTCAGTTGTGATGACAAAAAATAATCTAACTATTTTTAGCTTAAGCTAGAATTCAATCCATGTCTACAATGTCGAATGGATGTGAGGCGAAACAGACAAAATTGCTATGAAGGTCCCCAACCTATGGGTGTTGTGACATTTGGATCCCCAACTTTTACGTTTTGACGTTTAAGTCTCTAACCTTTCAAATTTATAGCAGTCAAGTCCTCAGCGAACAGTTCTATCAATTAAGACTGTTAAACTAGTCAGATTTCTACTGAGAAGAGAAATATGCTACCGAATCTTTGCCTTATTGTTGCTATTTCATTTCGGATCACGGCGGAAAATTCATATCAAATGAATGCCGTAGATAAAATGGAAGTCTTTTACGTACATATGTGAATATGCTTCGCATATAAAATATTATGTTTCTTTGCTGACAACCTGTTAGGCTTCGTCTTTTGAGTTTACGTTGCCTTGGTTACCTTCAACGTGGGATACCATTGACATCAAATGATCAAAACCTATACCCGTGACATCTATGCTATATTAATGTAGTTGTTTTAGACTTTATTCAGACTTGTTTGTGTACACTTGGTTGGCATCTTATATATGCATTCATCGTTAAACTTCTATTGCCAGATTTTGGATACGCCGAGTCTCTTGGGCGAAGGCTCTACTGGTGTTAAGAAGAACATCTTCAATCAGAAACCTCCAGAATCTGACGCATCCACAAGCACCTGTTGCTGAATCTTTTTTTCCTTGCCTCGTATGTTGTTTTGATCCAAAGAGAGTTTGCCTTGGACAATTTTTTTTCCTTGCCTTGTATGTTGTTTGATCCAAAGAGAGTTTGCCTTGGACAATGTATTTTTATCTAATCTAGCAAAATTGTTGTGTTCATTTCTTATTTTCTTACATCTGATGTCTCGTTTCTCCCTCCGATCTGTGCTGGGCTGTCACTGCCGGTGGGTGTCCGGCCGGCTTGGCCAATACATTGTTTCTTGGATACCATAATCTCCCAAATGCCAAAGAAAATTGAATTTTGAATAAATCTAAGTGTACAACATTGGTTGACAATAATGGTTGACAACCATGTGTTGTCAAAATCTTAGTATGTGATGTAAAAAACAGTTTTTTAAAATGAATAGATATGATGATGCTAAATAGGATGTTGTCAACTAATGTTGTCATCCAATGTTGTACGTGTAGCATTCTTATTGTATTTTTTTGACGGTTTTGCTACATGTACTTGTTGGGTTACTCGGG
>CADEPE010017176.1:0-15873 GCA_902829205.1 Fraxinus paxiana | reverse complement strand
AGTCTCCCTGCATTGTTGCATTATTTAAACAAAAAAATGTGTGTGTATCAAATTGGTACATCTTATACTTGTGTTCGAAACCTACTTGACTTGAGTAATTAAGCTTGCGGGGTTCCTCGTAACCTAGTGCATGTAGTCATCTGACTTAGGATAACCGGTTTACAGCTCTTTACAGGGGTCATGTTAGTCGCTTGCACATAAGATGTTATTCACGAGCAAAAGGATAAAAATGTTATATGCTCATATTCACGGGGAGAAAAAAAAAAGGTATCATTCAATTGAGCTCGTTTTTCAGGTCTTAAAAATTATTCGGGTTTGACTTTCATCAGTAGGAATCATACTTATTTAATAGTGATGTTTGCATGTCATTTCTCATAAATTTAAGGCTTGGAGTCATTTTCACGAGAAAATAGTGGCACATTACACGCATGAGTCATATATACACCTTACTTCATCTTGAACTTAACTCAATACGTGGAAAAGTCTTTTTGATATTGCTCGACTTGTGATTGCATGCTTGTTTTTAATTATCGAAGTATTGAGAGCTTGAGTTTTTTTAATTAACGTATTATCTATTTTTTAAAAATGCTATTTTTCTGCATTTTTGAATTTTTGGTGCTATTTCTGTCCATTGAGGTGTCGCCAGCTTATCGCTGGAACACGCTCGAGCAACAGCAGCAGAAGCTGACTCGCTCGCTTATCGCTCGAGGTTTGCTCGAGCGACAGATTGTCATTTTGAATGAAAATGTCATTTTTCAGGGTTTTTCTCGCATTTTTTCCATTCTTTCACTTGATTTCTTCGAATTTCTCATATCCCACACAAAATTGGTGTCTTACCCACCCTATTCACACTCCAAACACTTCATTGAACGTGATTATTCACCTAATCCTTGACCTTCAAAGGTAAAACTCAAAACTCTTGGCTTTTTGCTATATTTGCAATTTTCATCGAATTTCTGCATTATTTGGGCATTCTTGAGTATGCATTAGACATTGCACTACATCTTTAGGACTTTGTTCTAGGTTATCGTCAATTTTGCACGTTTTTGCTCCACACATTGTAGTTCTTGGAGGTTTTTGGCATACTTTTGGCATTTTTCATTAAAAATTAATGTTCCTTGAGTTGATTGAATGTGTTGTGTGTTGAATGAGGCGTTGATGAGTATTGAATTGTGCAGTGACCGTTGGGATGTTCCCTTTGGTGCGTTTTTGTTCAAGTCGAGGTTGTTCGACCTTGATTAACTGACATGGGATGCTTTGGTGTTTTGTCGTGTGTAGAGGAGTTTTTGAAGTTAGATGGTGTCAGGTTTTTAATTGGGGGAGTACTTTTGTTGGGAGTGTGCAACTAGTTGAAGTAGGTTTGTGTGCTTGGTTTGGTGTTGCATGGTGACATCACGTCACTAGGTCATGACGTCACGTTCATGCGTCTAGACATCGTGGCACGTGTCATGTCTTCACGTCACTTACGTCTAGGCATTGTTGCAGTCGTCATGTATTCAAGATAGGGCACGTTGCTGTCACTTTTCTTAACTCGTTTTGCGTGCATTCATGCATGCCATGCATATAATGAGTTCCTTTGTCTTATTTCAAGGTTGTAATGAGTTTTTGATTCAATTCTTTCAGATGCCGCCCCAAGGGAGCACGCACTACTCCGTCTACTCCTAGTACTTTGACCTCGTTTAGTTGAACTAGGTTCATTTCTGCTGTAGCCCAAGATGTTTTTGGGTCACAGTTCTCATTACACCCCATACTTTTTAATCGCGAGGTCATCATGTCTAACCCATTTCCTGACCTCGTCGCTATTTTCACTTCCCAGGGTTGGGAGCCGCTTTTAGTTGAGTTGACACCTCCTTCTACTCTGTTAGTTCAGGAGTTTTACGCTAACATCCATGATGTTAATGCTTCTTCTTTTAAGGTTTTTCTTCAGGGTCGGGTAGTTAAGATTACTGCGGACGTCATTTCTAGCCTTATTCATATTTCGAGAGTCGTATACCCCATGTTTCCATATCTAACTCCTAATTCTCTTCCTTCGAACACTTTAGTCCATTCCATGGTGCTTAACACATCGGTGGAGGGTGGTGTAGGTGCGATGCGCACTGCCCACTACCGACAAATCTTGTTGTGCATTGTGTGCACAAATCTATAGCCAGTTTCTCATACTTCTTCATTACCTATGGAGAAAGCTCGGTTCCCATATGTCCTGTTGTATGCTGATTCTATTGATCTGCTTTCTTTCATATGCTAGCAGATTTTGAGGGCATTCTGGGCCACGGGGACTCGAGTTGGGCTACCTTATGCTTGTCTTATATATAGGTTAGTCACAATCTTAGGAGCTAGCTTTCTCGAAGGGGTTCCAGGGTGGGTTTCTCGTCGATTGGCGATACTACCATCTCCTAGAGCAGGTCACATGCTTCTTCTGAGCCCACACAGCCACAGGTTGATCCGACTATGCAGGCTGATCCTATCAATGACCTGATCTCTTTTGACCCTTCTGATTTTCCTTCTTTTTATACTGCTCCACAGTCCACTGATATTCCTTTTTCTTCTTCGGCTCATCCTCCTCCTTCTGAGCCATTACCTCCTCCTTCCGCGTCTGCTGCCATCGACCCGTCGTCGCTCTTTTGGGATAGATGACTGTACTTATCGAGCAGCAGGCTCGTATGATGGCAGATTACAAAATTTCGTGCCACCGTTGATCGTCATTCAGTGTGGATTACGATGGATTCGTCGCCATTGGGATGATGCTTCCAAGGAGAGGACGGACTCCGATGATGCTGATGATGCTGTCAGTGCTTCTTAGGATTTTCCCTTGTCATCGTATGACCAAAAGGGGTGAGTAGTATTTTTGCAATCTATATGTATTTTTGGTTGATAGGGAGTCGTTTGTAGATATTTATCTAGATTTTGATCATGTGCTTACATGATGTGTTGTTTATCAAAATTCAGGATGTAATTATATTTTGGATAGATATAAAATGAAATTTCTATGATTTGTATGTTATGTCTGAGGGATCGTTGGGGTGAGACATAAATATATTTACCTACTATTTAAACACTTTAAGAGTTTGAAGTTAGGGGGAGCACATGCATATTTGTTTAATTTCAGTATCACTAAATATAGTTTTTGATGTTTTGATAGTATCAGTGTTTTTTTTTTTTTTGGGTATGTTGGGTTGCATTGATATTATGTCTTAGTTTAGCTTGTGATGTAAAACTGAAAAATATGTTTCGCGAGTTACAATTACTTAAATGACACTTACAATTGAAATGTTTGAATTATGATTATCATTGATCCTGTTTTTCACACGTTTTATACTGGTATTTGAGTTGTCTATTTCAGAAAACATGTACTACAGAGTTCGTTCAAGACGGTTTGTAGTTGTAGGGTATGTCATTGTTTTTGAGTCTATAACTTTCATTTGATTACTGTCTTGACTTAGATTAGTGTTTTGTCACAAAATGTCAAAGGGAGAGTTTGTTAGATTTTTAATTGATTTTGTAATTGGCAAATTCTGTGGACAAAATAACTTAATTTGATAGAATGTAAAAGTTCAAGGAGTAGTGTGCAATTTGTTCAAAAGTTAGTTAGTAGGTCTAGGGTTTCAAGTTTGGAACAAGGAGGAAAACGGAGCGAATATTCGCTGGACTGTCGCCAGGCTTGGCTCGAGCTACAAAAGTAGAAACATCGTCGCTAGACCGTCGCCCCTCCTTCGCTCGAGCCACAGGCTGTCGCTGGGCCCTCGCTCGAGCGACAGTGCTGTTTAGAAAATTTTTATTTCGCTTTGAAGGCTTTTTACTCGGCCTATTCGTTTCTTGACCTACCTATAAATATCAGAACTCACCTGCACGTTTTTCTAAGATTGAATATTGAGAGAAAAAATCTAGAGAGTGAATCATCCACATTATTGCTTTCAACATTCATCTTGTGTGAGATCTTTTGAGAGAAAAACATCAGATCCAATATCCAAATACCAAACTATTACTTCATATACATATGGTCTGAGTTCTGAAAATTTAAGGGAGTTGACAGGAGTTCATGTTTGTGAAGAACGGATCGTTCTTTGTGATCCACTAGAGATAGACGAATTCACAAGGCTTGGAGTGCTACAGGGGAGCAGATTCCACCGAGAGCTTTGACAACGCATATGAGGATTTGTGCAGGGGAGCACGGGATCTACGGAGAGCTTTAAAGAGTGTAGTTGAGAAATCAGATAGTACGGGTCGTCTAGTCTGGTAGACTGTAAGTTGTTATATTTGTTTATAGTGGATTGACCGGCAAAATGCCTGGAGTTTTTTCTAGTTGGGTTTCTCCGTGAACATCCCGGTGTTTGATTTACTGCTTTCATTATTTTGATTGATTATACGAACTACAGTATTCAAACTTAAGACTAAACTGACGTGCTTGATTATCATCTAGATAAGAATTAAAAGAGATTTGTTGCTATTTAATTCATAATAGTTTTTAATTTCGCATTATATACCTATCCACCCCCTCTAGGTGTTGTTAGGGTCGAACCTGCATTTCTCATTTACTATTTCAATCCCCTGTAAAAATGGGAACGAAAAACCATTGATTAAAACTCCGTAAAAAAGGAAACTATATAGCCTTGCAACACGTTCTTTTGATGTAAATAGATTCCATGATTTTAGTTTCTATCCAGTAGCTAGTTCATACATAGAAAAAGTAGCAGAAGTATTTCACTCCAGTTAGAAGGTCAACCCATCCATATAGTATGAAAGAACATTGATGTAATAAATAAAGCTTTAATATTGAAGTAGATAAATGGTGTTTTGTTGTTGATTTCTTGTAAAGTAATTAGAAGTAATTTAATATAAGGCGGTGTTAAATAATAAAATTATTCAGAATAAGATTATACCTTTAAAAAGCCCTGCAATGCAAAGTAAACATGTAGCCAAATGAAGAAAACAATCAGCAGAATGAAATATTCTAAAATCCAGAAATTAAGAAATTCATCAATGGTGATGAGAAAATCAATGAAACAGGATCGGATATTAAGATTGCGGACTAAACTTCCAATAAATGTAACTATAATAAGCGGGTAATAATTGAAATGATGAAGAACACTTAGTTATTTGTATTGGCCCAGAATGATGGACAACCTCAGGTCAGCACTTTCTAATTTTCGTCTTAGCGTCACTATATTATTTATACGGAGTTATAAACATATTGAGACCTCGACATATTTTCACATACAATCAATAAATCATTATTTTCCCCTTTTTGCTTTTCTTTCCTTTGTTTATCAAGGATTCATTGGACAACTTCTCTTAAAAGCTCACCAATCAAAATGGCCCAATCCCTGACGTATTGGGCAAGCTACAAAAACTTCGTTTCTTGTACATGTTACTCTCTTTGAACTTTATGTTATATAATATTATTTATTTTTGAATTTTTTTTCTTGAGCTTTCATTCTTGCTTGTTGTGTTGAAACTTTGCCCTTAAAAAATAGTAGACAAGTGGGCCTTGGTGTTTTTTAGGGGACCAAACACAGGGTAGCATTATTTTCGTCTTTTCTCATATTTTCTTTTCATTCTCAAGCTCTTTTTTTTTTTCTGATTATCTAGTAAGCTCCCAAATTTCGTTTTTCTAAACTCTTTTACCTGTTATCCAATTATCCTCACAGATTCCCAGGAAAAATCAAATATTTGTAAGGTTATTGAAAATTTAAATCCATAATGGTTTGTTAATTAAGAATTTCTTTTCTATGTAATATTGATTAATATTTTGCAATCTCCTCTCTACTATTGGATGATTTTACTTCTCTATGCAGCCTCCAATCTAGATTGCTGGCTTTTTGAAAAGAGTATAACAATCTTTACAACACTATTTTTCCTCACAAAACTTACAGATCTAGGCAATACATCTATGCGTAAACATAAACTTGCATTGATTCACAAACACATAATTTTTGTTTCGCATCACAAATGAGAGAAATACAGAACTAAAAATCAAAGTTCTTAACAAACGGTCCCACTAAAAAATCGTCATCATACAGATAACAATTATAAAAATGAGAGAAAGAAAAAGTTCTATTACCAAGAGATATAGATAGACGTATGTCTTTATAGGAGGGAGAAGAAAGATCGAGAAAAGCAAAAAATAATGTTTCCTTTATGTTGTAGAGAGACAGCTTCTGTGATAGATGAGGAAATGCAAATACAAATAGAAATGATGCTTAAATTTACGTGGAATGAAAATGAAAATGACATTGAAATTTACGTGAAATGAAATGAAAATGAAAATGACATTGAAATTTACGTGAAATGAAACTTTAATGTCATTCAAATTCCAAGATATTTTAAACTGGAGTTTCAACCATGTTTGGATGCCATTTTCTCCAACAAGCGTTTCAGTGCATGAGGTACGGTTAACGGTTTCAACCAAACTAAAATAAGTTTGACTGTCAAAAAGTTTCAAGAAATAAATAAAATTAGAACACTAAATAATTCATATACATATATATATATGACATCAACATGAGATAAGGATGATGTCTTATGAATAGTAACCAACTCTCATCTTTTATATATTATAGTGATATTTCGAGAGATCTCAATTTTATTCACTTGTGCACAACTCATTTCTACATATTTATATCTTAAACCTTATAAACATTTCCGAGAAAATGTTGTTACTCATTGGACCACGCATGCAAGCCTAGTTTACCAATAATATATATTATCAGCAGACAACATGAAAAAGAAATATTCTTTGTTACTTACTATGTCCCAAGATGCTTATTTGTATTTGCTTCTATCACATTTTGCTTGAAGATTTTCGTCATTCCAGAATCAGATATTTTTGGGTTCATTTTCTCATCAAGTAATATTTTACTGGCTTTCTAAATCCCTGTGAATTATCCATAATCATGAGTATTTGTGTGTAGATAGAGCAATCCTTGAACAATCCCTTCGATGGTAAACGTGTATCCAGATTAAGAGCTCCCTCTTAGCTGGACCTGTCATATACAACGTTTGCTTACTTTCTCATTTTATTATGCCTTGACTTTGTAAGGTTTACTCGTCAAACCGACTAAAGTGTCCGCATGGTTGCCTTGCATTTTTCAAATAAACTTATAAAGAAGATGATGATCACATTAGTAATGATCATATAATAAATAAATTAGTAGTCATAATTTTGTTACATGATTACTAATTTGAAGATTTATTATCTTCTATTTTCTTGATTTATTTTATGTTCGTTGCAAGTTAGACTTTTACTTTTGTTAGTTAGTTTTATTATGGATTTTCTGAAAGGGTTCATAATTTATTATGAGCATCTTTTTATATTTTTCTATTCTTTTAATGTTTTTTCTTGAGACTCGCGTCTGAAAATACCTCGAGGCTTATGTCTCGCCTCGTGGAGATAAAATTAAGAGTGGGACACGGTCCAATTCGATCCAATTTCAAAGGAAATCGAACCAAGTACTAATGAGAATTGTAGAAATGGAATCATTTGTTCCATATCTAACATAGAATCAAACCAATCAGTTCCGGCCCAGTCCGATTCGATTCTTTATATTAAAAATTTTATAAAAATAAAGTATTAAACTAGTTGTCGATTAAAAATAGATAAAATAGAATTAATTAAATAAGGCAACAAACAAAAACACTCCAAGACTCAAGATCAATAATAAGGGCATGAAAAGGATAAATTATTAAACATAATATAAATTGTAAATTTAGATTAAAAAAATAATTGTTAAGAAAATTCACACAATAATATATATTAAAATACATATATAATATTTGTAATCAGATTATCTTTAAAGAGAAGATCTTGATTCCGATGATCGACCACTTTGAAAATAATGAGGAATTTGAGTTCTTACGAAATATTTAGATTAATTAATATTGATTATTCATTATATTTTACTGTAAAAGAAAGAAGAAGTGTATGGCAGTAAAATTTTGGCATGGGATAATTTTAAGGTTTAGCATCCAAATATCTAGTTCATATTTGTTCAATATACGATATACCAACAAAAAGAGAATAGAAAGAACCGAATTCACTTTTGGTTCTTAAGATAGCATCAAAAAACTAGGGAGAATCAAGATAAAATTATAAGTACAAAATCGATTTTAAAATATGCATTTATAAACAAAATTAACTCATTATTCTTCAATCGAAAATTCTCTTGATTGCTTATTTTTGCATCAATCATAACATATTTTCGAAAAACACGTCACTATAACTTGAAAATGTGTCATAAGTAAATAAGCCGTCGGAAACAGACGCTACTCACAAAAGAGAAAGAAGTCCAAACTTTTGTTAGGCATGTAGTCATAAATTATCATCTTCTCATCTCCACGGATGCAAAACCCAATATTTTGACAAGATTCACGTGTTGGATTTTAGAAATGAATATTAGTTCAATTTTGAGCTCGAGCAATCCTTGAATTGACCTTCGTGAGAGTACCTTTACCGCAATTTCATGACCTTCAACGGTTTTTTCCTGTAATGATATATAAACACATACTTTATTTATCATAAAATTAGTGGATGCTGTCAAAGGGAGTGACGTTGCCATATCTACATTGAAGCATTGCTAACATAGTAATCAAAAGAAGAAATAGTTGCAGATTGAACGTTTTATGAACGGTTTAAATTATGAATAGATAGAAATGAGTTATGAATATGTAGATAGTATTTGTGAGCCCCTTAAAACGTGTGAATAAAAAGTAATCTCAGAGTTCATAAATAGTTTATAAGCTTTAACTGAACATAGGCTAAAATTTGTGTCCTAAGAAAGTATGATCCCGGACAATGATTAAGAAAGAGAAAATGAGGAAAAAGGATGGACAAAATCTAGAATCTGTCTTCTACAAGCTGTCTTACTTTTAACGTAGCATGGCTTTGAGAAATGCACATATATAACAGTAAATTTTGTGTCTAAAATTATGCTGCAACAAGATCTGGTGTTTCTGCCTCAACAGATAGCAAAGCAGTGTGTACTTTATCCATCCAATTATCCAACCGGTCACGCAATGACTTGATTTGAGGAATCCCCAAAACTCTTGGTTGAACCCACGACACATGAATTGTTCCCTCGACTTGATCGATAATCCCCTCAATCAGATGTACCTGCAGTAAGATTGTGTCACTAATCAGAAGGCTCCATAGAACTTAAAAGTAGATAGCGAAGTGCTATTCTCCTTTTATTGTAGTTATCATTACTCCAGAACAAACAGATGATCATTTAGATGAAAATGTGACACATAGAGATGAACGTCGTCATTACAAACCCCAAAAATTTTTGAAGTCATGAAATTGGGGGTAAAGGTGGGAAATGGGGACGGAAATGAAGATACCAAAGTTGCAACAAGTTATCTGTTATCCAAGAAAGTTCTCCTAGTCGCTATACTCCCTCAAAAGGCAAGTTGTGATGTCATATTAAAAATTGTATGAATCGTAAGATCACCTCTTGCTTCGCATGTACCCATGCAAGCATCGAGGCAAGTGTACAATTATGTATGCAACATGAAGCAGCTTAAGAAACCTATCATATAATATGGCCATGCATGTGCTGACCAGGATCCTATGATGGTAAGAGAATATTTTCTACGTCCACTTACTGAAAGGCTCTTCATAAGCAAATACTCCACATCTTCTACAGTAAGTTTTGTTCGCCTGGCGATCACACTTAGCGGAATAGTTCTATCTTCCGATGGCCGACTGCAAGTAAAGACACACTTCTGAATTCAGTGGAAGGTACACAATACAAAACAAAGTAACTTGCTCAAATAAGCAGTCAAGCATTTATTTCAACTCACCTGAAGATGATTTCCATCAGGCAAAGAATGTTGATCTTCTCCAGAAGCTTTTTATCATTCTGTACTAATGCTGGTTGGGCACTCAGAGCAGCTCCATGGACACGGCATAGTTCTTGATAACGAACTAAATCACCAGAGTTGAACGCTTCAAGAATATAGTACAGCCACTCAACCTTGGTTCCTAGAAGACTTTTTATCTGTAGAAGTCAAAAGCAGGCCAAATTCCCATTCCAGTGAACCATCTACTAGAACTTTTTGAATGGAACATAATTCAAGTAAAATTTAAGATTTATGCCTATCTAATCAACTACGTGAAAATATTTAATAAGAACTCAACTAGTGAAGAGATTAAATCAAGAACATTAGAAAATTCAAGATAAGACTAAAGCACAGGAAGGAATAGGAAGAACTACAAAAATGGGAAGGCAAAGTTGGACAAATCTCAAACCACACCGTCAATACAACTTTTGTAGATGTCTCCACATGGTATTGCATCGAAACTGTGACATCAGATAAATATTATTTTCATAATAATAGTAATACGGATTTCACATGGCCAATAGCATAATCTTCCTTATTCCTTAGAAACTGGCTGAATCTCCAATAGCAATGGCCTGATATTGTTAAATGGAAGGAACGGCAAATTTAAGACAAAGAATACAGCATATGGAACAATATACCAGTTACTCAGAAAAAAATCATTTGCCACCATCCAAGAGTAATGTGCACCCAATTGGAGTATATGAAACTTTCCCTTGTTTCTCTTTCATCGAGTATTACTGTAGAAAAAATATCTTCCTCATTTTCTTTAAGCATGGTTCCAAAGGAAGTGCTTTGAGTTACAGCAACCAACCATACAAGTCTCACTTTATTATATGTTATATACATTATCTAGCAAATGCCATTTATTGATATCTTGTCACTCAGATTTTAAGACTTGTACCTTATACAATAAACCCATCCTTGCATGCTCGCATTGCATAATTTCGTGAACTATTGATATCATTAGCAATAAGTCCAAGTAGAAATCTGGAATAATATCCTTTCTTGAATATATTCTTTTGAACTCTTGGTCTCAACAATCCGAACATGGAACAAGGAAAGTCAGGAGGTAGAAAATATTGGGCTTCAAACATTAACTTACAATGGGATGTGCAAGAAGTTCTCCAAAATTGTAAATGTTTTCCCCCAACAGTGCTGACAGGGCTAAATCAAATGCCAAATCCTGGGAAACAACAAAGAACATGGTTAGCTTAACTTGCACAGGTAGAACCACCGTCCATCAAGAAAGCATTTTATCAAGAAGATGCTGGTTGAAAACGAGTCACTTTCTTCTGACATGAAGCATTTTCAATGAATTCTATGTTTACCAAAAACTCTACGTAATTATAAATTGTTACACAAATTTTACTTTATGATTGATACAAAGTAGAGATGGAATACATATGCATTAACACCTTTACTGTAGAACTGTGGAGAAACTTTATTGAGCTGATTCAATATTGCACCATGGATTAAATTACTCTTGCTTTACTTATTATGGAGATAACCAGTGATTACATGGTGTAATTCTAGGACTTGATTATTTTTCACTTATTTTACCCAACAACTTTCACTGAGATATAGACCACTAGAAAGCAGGTCAACAGATACTGGCATTAAATAAAAGCAAAAGGGAAAATACAATAATACGCGATGTTTAAATGATAGTGTTGAAAAAAGTTGAGGCAAGTAGAGGGCAATACTTTATTTTCTGTCTTCATTGAAACAATACAAGTTTTTCTTTAATTGAAGATAGTATAAAGTCTAGATATGGAGGACAGGAAGTTTTTTAACACAGAAAATGCACATGCCAAAAAGAAATCCAGGCATTCCTTTCCTTCCATAACAATAGCAGCCCGGAGAGATTCATTTCATCCATATAAGAAAAGGATAACAAATGAATTAAACAACACATAAAACACTCCAAGCAGATCCATAGAACAAAATTGGAGCCATCAGACTCAAAGGAATCTGCACACTGAACTAACATAAAAAATCTTTAAAGCAGTCTTGACCAGATCATACGCATCAAATTTTCTATTGCTACACCATTTTCTACTTCATCTGGGCTTCCTGTAATTGTCTGTGTACTTGACACGCTTTCTTCCAAAGATAACCTCCGGAGTGTTTTTTTCTTTTTCTGTCCACAAAAACCTTTCAAGATCTAATCATCTGAAAACAATTTCTTACCTAGTTTAAGACAGAAACTCGAAAACACAATGTCCATTTTAGCATTAGCTAATAGTCATGACAGAATAGCTATCAGGTAGAAATTAAAAATATACACCTCTACTACAGGTAGTCATTATCACAATTTTATGTAACCTCAGGTTTCAGCTTCCCATGAAAGTAGCACAATGCAACCACCACCTTGGGAGACAGTACTTCCTAATGATCAAGGGCTGATCTCAAATTTATTTCCTAAATAATGAAAAAGGTAAGATATATTACCCTACCAGCTTAAATGATTCCGATAGCGACTGTACTGAGGTGTAAGCTAGATAGAGGAGAGCATTTTTGTAGAACTCTGCAAATTCTTGACGAGATTTATGGTATTGAGAGGAAATCCAATAATAGCTAGCATACACAGATGGATCGATGTCAGTCATGCTGTCAAGTGTACTCTTTCCATCTTCTAAAAGATTCTGACACTCTTTTTGATCTCCTTGCTCAAGCTTATATACAGCAATCTGCATCTTGATATAAAGAATTGGTTCCTCAATGCGCATCTCCTTTGTATTGCGAAGCTTTTCAATTATTCCTTGAAGATAATTAATAGCAGCATCATTCTCTGGGTACCGCCGAGATACTACGACCGCAAAATGAGAAAGCTTGAGAAGATTGATCTTTGTCTCAAAATCAGTTATGAAATTATTGTACAAATGTATGAGAGCGTCGCCAGCCTGGAATTAATGTAATGAAAAAAAAATAAAGGTGTTAGATGCTATAAATATAGAGTGGGCCACAAAAGAAGTGTTATGAAACTTGCAAACATAGCTAGAAAAAAGGAAAGTGATGATGAGAATACTTAATCTCTAATCATCAGGTAAAATTTATCCCATCCCAGAGATGTGGCCACCAGCTCCTAGGAAGAATATACAGAAAGACTCAACTTTTACATCAAAGTTCAATTAGCTATAGTGCATACAAACTGATTACCTGAAGACTTTTAAATCTACTTTAAATGTTGGTTGCAATATAGATACTAAGTTCTGAAAGCAAGATTTTGCTAATGCCGTAAATAAACAGAAGAAAATTGGAAATTGGTATCTATTACTTCCAGCCCAGATGCTAAATTTGTCTATGTACATTGTCCAGCGTACTCATGAGACTGACTCAAGAGAAAATTAACAAAATATTGGACAATAAATTTGCATAATTCTCTATCAAAATCGCATATTCCAAATTTTCAGTAAATTTTGACCAATGCAAGCATGACAAGTGCTGAAAGTATCAGCATGTCTATGCACCTGAATATGCCTAAGCATGATCTTCCTATATGAGCTCAAAAGTACTTGTTAGGGGCTATGTCGTAGCCTTAAGCACGGTGAATTAAGACCATCCACTATCTAGAGTGACAACTTGTTCTACAAACACATCAAAGTACACATATCTTAAAAACCTTTTAACCCTTCTTCAACAACAACAATAAAAATCTAAGCCTTATTTTCAATAAATTTGAGGTCATCTACTTTATCCATTTTTTCCCTTCATTCGATTCATTGCTATATGTAATGAAAGATCCAAATCAACTATATCCTAGTAACTACAACTATCCATGTTAGTTTCCCATCACTCTTATGAACGAGAGCTTTTTAAAGATGATGGGAACAAGCTTAAAGCCTAAAGCTAACTAATAAGAGAAGAGATTGAAAGAATAAAGGGATAATAGTGGAAATCAAAGTAAATACTAAAGATTTAGAACTGTAGACTTAAATCTCAGCACACCAGAATTACCAGGACTGAGAAAGAGAGATCTCGAATTGATGTTTTTGTTTCAACTTTTCGGTAACTTCAAAACCCAATTTGATAAAGAACATGAAACTTTTGAATTATTTACATCATGCCAAAAATAATGAAACATATTGTTCTCTACTATAATACTATTGTATCAATTTCATTCTATTAAAGAAATTTTTTGTATTCCTCCACAACAAAAATAAGTATCCGAATCTTAAATGCAAGTACACATGGTTAACAGTTCTTCAAATGTGTGAACCCTGTAATAAATACTAAAATCTCTCCTATTTCTTTAAAACCCCGTCAGCATAATTTCATATAAAACACAAGTATACCACATATGTAGCATCTCAATAACTGGATCAGCATTTTACCTTGTATAAAACAAATAATTCAATGGTGAAAACAATGTCTTTGGAAGCAAGCCTATACCATATGCACTCCAGAAATTACCTGTTAATTATTAAAGCAGTCTGGCCATAGGATTCAAGCATCAACGCTCAAACTATACCTCCTTGTACACAATCAAATAACTTTCAACCTAAATGATAAATGCTGTAAGCCAACTGTCTAACTCTCCATCTGTGGCCTCAGTTAAATAAGAAAACTCTTCTTTAGACAAGTTCATTGATAAACAACGAGAAACTGGTATAACTGACATTTATCACATCAACAGATAAATAATATTGATCACTCCAATTCCTTTATTAGCAAATTGCATAGGATTCTTGATGCGAGCTGATGACAACATCACATCACTTCATTGTGCTTATGCACAATGACCAAATCCCATCTTTTTTGCCAAATTTTCCAAAATTGTTCTCAATCCGTCAACCATTGACCACAGACCAAACAACATTTATCCATATCATAAAAGGAAATAATTCATCATAAATATTTAAGCCCTCTACAACTCATGCACATTAAAAGTGCTCAATACTGCCTTAGTTGGCTATCAATTACATGATTCAAAGTAGAAAATCAGCTAAAGTCTAGTAACTTCAATAACTGTCTCATTAATAGGTTTTAATCTCAACTGGCCGACATTTAAATGCTCATATTAGGAACATCTATTCCTATATATGTGACTTTAAATTTTTGTCTCTGTTAAGATTTAAGAGGCACTTATATAAACACAAAATACTCGTAAAATGGAATCACAGAGTGATAACTAAAACACAAGATGCTCACAAGTCACAAACCATTGCAAGATGAAATGCAGACAGTTAACCATTTCTTTTCTCATAAGGCTTCCGGATTTCAAATATTATTATGGTGGGTTCATAAAGGGTAAAGTCCTATAGAAAGTAAAGTTCCATTTCTTTATAATTCATCCTTCTATTTGTATCTCTAAAAATATACAGTTTATCTTGATTATCCTTTCCAGATTTCAATGGAAACTTTCATTTCTCTCAGCTAAACTAAAATTTGCCCATCTCTTCAAACATAAAGAACCATAAAACACTGCCTAGAATCTGCCTTTCCGAAATTCTCCAAACCCTATAATAATAATAAAGGACAAACCCTAATTCCTAAAACCTAAAATCCCATTCCTACCCAACCATAAAACTCAAAAGAAAGCCCCAAGTGTCCAAGTTCCCCAGACCCCGAAAATATACATATATATGGTTTTGCATTTGTACGGTTGGCACCTGAAAGACAGGAAGGGCAACGAACTGTTCAAGCTTGAGCGTGAGCTGGTGCCAGAGCTTCCGCTGGTACAGATCTGCAAGCGTGTTGTACCACTCCGAAAGCTCCGGATGCGCATTGCGAAGGGACTCTAGGTACTCAAAAGCCGCCATTTTTCCTGTTCCCTTCCACTAGTGCTTATGAATCTGATATTGTATAGACAGGGAGATGTATGTATAGTGTATGTATATATTATGTGAATCTATGAAGAGAGAAGAAAAGGGGATGGACGGAGATTTAAATGTTGATGAACATCTTCTCTTATCTTTGTGCCAAAGAAAGGAATATAATGCGTTGACCGTAGTTAAGAAACTGTGCTCCAATAAATATAATTCAATAAAAATGATTATGTGGTAATTACATCAAACCAGACCTTTTCTTTTGCAT
>CADEPE010017140.1:0-14485 GCA_902829205.1 Fraxinus paxiana | reverse complement strand
GTAATTAAACTGAATTTGATTAATGCAAAATTTTAAACACTCCAATATAAAACAATGAGTATTACACTTAAATGGATATTAAATCAAGTTAAATTATATTAAGCCCCCGTTTGGTGCACATTATTGCCAAAATAATGCATTTTTTTGGTTGATGTGATGGAGAAAATGTGGTTGAAAAAGAAGGAAAAATTATTGATATGATGGAAAATATTATTTTATTAGAGAATGTGTGATTGAAAATGAGTAGAAGAATGAGAATGAAAAAAAAATGTGGCCCAAACAAGTGCTAGGTCTCATCTCTCTTAAATCTTTCCTTTCTTCAAAGAAACAACATAATTTCTGACAAAACCACATGCATTAAATAATTAATGTTGTCTGAATCAGTCAAGCTATGACCGGTCTTCAGATTAATTGAATTCTTCATATTCAAAAACTTTTAAATGAAGTTTAGATTTCTTAAAACGGAAGAATCCGGCATGTAATATTTTATATACTTGAGTACGTACTTTGATCTATAAACATCAAGCTGCATTCGATTCAAGAAAATTATATAAAATTCGAGCAACATTTTAAACTTTGATTAAATCAAATGTTACAACATGTTCAACTCTTACGTTGTTAGATAGTGAAAACCGAATAACAATGTAAGTATGCAAACACGATAAAAAAGAAATATATGTAAGATATTTATATGTTATCTTATTCAGTCCGACGTATTAACTTCCACCTAAACAATTGTTATATGAAGTTACTATTAGGGATCAAAGTCAAATTCCCCTTATTAATTCTAAAGCAACCATGAACTTGTTCAATTGCAAGCTTAATGATTGTGTAGTCCATTGACTTATTCGTCATCTAACTCATCATTGCCACATTCCTCTTTCAATAATATAAAAAAAATTTATATGTATTTTTCTAACATAAATGAATTAAGGCCAACCGTTATCTTTGTAATACATCGAGAATAGAAAATTAATTCAGCGTGAATTCTCGAAAAGTAAAATATGAGTCATGATGAATTGAAATAATCTTCATCCAAAACCTTCGATATCAAAAAATGAAAAGAAGAAAATGTAAGTACAATAAATATATAAGACAGTTTGTCGTTCTATCTATTTTTTAATATAAAATATTGGAGCACCGAAAAAAAAAAATAAAAAAAATTGTATAACTCCAATTATTAGTTTGTAGCACGTTATACCAATCAGTAATCACTATTAAAATATAAAGATAAAGATTCAAGAAAAAAATTGTATTGCATTAAGAAATGATGAAATGAAGATCCGTGATTGAATTTTTTCAATGAACGAATAAGAATCACATTTCGTTAATTACAAAAGTGACCTTAAAAATCTTCACTCGTTTCTTTACTCTGATTAATTTGCATTAGTATACGGGGGTTAGTTCCGTCTCTGTAATTGGTTGACTCCGCCGTCATTGGAACTCGGGACGACTCGGTGGTAACTTGCCCACCCACTTGCCATCTCCAATTCTGTCTCTATACCAATCTTGACTCAGCTCAGCTCCGCTACACCTCCCCGGCCGCTCAAATCAATTTACTTAAAAAGTTACAAAATAAATAAAAATGGACAAAAATAATCACGAAGAATTTTGTAGTTGACTGTGCAGAGGACCTAACTCAAATGAGTCAACCCAGTTCGAAATTCTTCTCACCCATGCAAAAGGGGCCTTGTCTCGGCCCGAACATCAAAGTTGCTCAAAATCCCAACTCGACAATATCTCTGAAAATCCTCGAATGTCATGAAGCAGGCCGAGTTCTTTTTCGATTCCGTGCGGGCCAAGTACCGGAGGATTTCTTCAAAGAGTGATTCATCACAGGGAATGGAAAGTGGGCCTGTATTGATGAACCCATATTCTTCTTCTGCTCGAACCAGTAATTTCTTGAACAGTGGATGGTTCAGATATGTAGCTCGGACTACAAACCTTTTGTGATTAGACCCGACTGTGACTGCCACATGACCCGCCGGCACGTCGGATGGTATACGCCGGGGAGTGTTAATGGCCACCGCCGCCTTCTTCCGCCATTGTCGAAGCATCCGGCGGAGTTTTACAATGTGGCGGATTTTGCTGCATGCAGACATTTTTTGTACGAGGAAAAGTTTTTAAGGAAAATTATGTTCGTTTTCAATAATGTGTTTTGACTAGAAAGGAAGGAGGTGGGGATATATATATAACGTTGGGTTTAAGAAAATGCCCTTATGTTTTGTTGATAATTACACTGCAGGAACAATGGCCGTGATTGGGTAATTGCTTGAGGTGAATTTTATATATTATTTTTCATAAATTAGATTATCTTCTTCCTTTGGGGGCAAAAAGTGGAATGCAGGTTGGATGCATAAAAGCTAAAAATAAAATTAGGAATTTACTAGAATATTCTTTACTAAAGAAAATTACTGTTATTCCATTTGATATTTAAGCGTTTTGATCTTCATAAATATTTCACATATTTACACTGCATTTTAATTTAAACTTAAAAACAAAAAGTTACACGTGTTTGACAAATTTATAAATAAGTCTCAAATGAATAATAATTATGAATGTGTTGATGAAATTAATTTTAGACTTTGACTTAATTATCGAATATTTCACATCATGAACTGTATTTATAAATCATATCCTTGTTTGGTTCAACTAAAAAATTTGTTAAAGATTTAAATTAAATTCAATAATGAATTCTAATCGCATATTTCGGGTGTGTTGAGCCACATTATTTTGGAAAAATGTATTCCGGAATAGTAGATTGATGGAGAATGTATAATTGAAAAAAAAATTTATTGATGTGATGAAAAATATTCCAAAGTGTGGCTTGAAGAAAGACTAAATTCTTATATTCATAACATATTCCAATCTATGCCCTGTTAATTTTTTTTAGTGTAAAAAAAAATTCTTGTAAAAATTTATGTATAAATTTATTTTTTTTCTGCATATTAGCTCTACTTGTAATCCGGTTCTAAGTCCGTCTCTGTATTCAACTTAACAAATATTCAATTAAAGAAAGGGTTTTTCCGCGAGGTAATGAAGAACGGCTTCAGTAGTTAGAAAGTGCACGAAGCAGAAAGCATCCGCATGCAAAGTTGGAGAAAAAGTTCGCTCAAATATATTTTGTTCTTACGGGTGGTTGGGTTGGCCCTATAAAAGATGCCGATAATTAAAAAATTACATTTTTATATTTGTCTAGTAATTTTATATTCCCATGAACCATGTGCAACACTGTCCCATCTATCGTTTTATTTAAAATTCCTTGGCTACAAACCAAATTTTATCAATTTTTAATCCTTTTTTTGTTATATTTGAGTTTGATCGTGCTTGGCTTCATGTTGTACATGCATCTAGGTCTTGACGTGTGGCATTGATGTGAAGTATGAACCCTAAATTTTAAAATTGTGATTTTCTTGATTTATTTATTTTTGTTTAGGGATGAAAAGATTCTGATTGTTTTTGGTAATGGGTGTTGAGATTTGAAGAGTCGGCAGGATGCCAGGGAGAGTGATACCCTAACCATCACTAAAGATTTGGGTCGAGAATATCGTACTGTCTAATCCAATATATAATATTCCATACGCTAAAATATAAGGATTTAAAAATAAACTAACATTGTTCAATGTATTGGGCAAATTTGCATCCAAAAATCTATTTTGCCAAACACAATCCGGCAATGATGTTATATATTTCCTTGTTTTCTTTCTCAATGTTAGACTTTTGTGCATTTGTTTCTATTCATACTCACAAGCACTTGTGTACTCGTAAGATTTGGAGAATATAATGCGGAGAAATTGTAATATTATGAGTTTTATATTAAGAGGTACCGTTGAGATCTCGATTCTTATTAATGATTTGTTCCATATGTGTCAAATTTGTGTGATCCCAAGTGCCAAGAAGCCATATGTTTCCACTTGTTTCCAACTATTTTTGCTAAGCCTCAAGTATTGAGAGTCACTTCCTCATTCTCTATGTACAAGTTATGAGACTCTTGATTGACTATAGACTCTTTGTACGTAGCTTACTTAAATTGGAGCACACGTGAATCGAAAATTTAAGTTTCATAACAGTATAATCATCCAATGCAATATATTGGGACACGAGTCTCGTACACTAGAATTTTACAGCACCATGTTCTGGTGCTCTTGTGCGCCACGACCACATGTCAGAAGCCTATGCATCCGAGTTAAGATACAAAGCATTTGTTGTATATGTCTCAATAGTTTATTCGAGTTGAAATATACCTCAAGATGTTCAAAGCATGTCGGGCATATCAATTGTCGTATTGTAGTTTTCGCCATGATACGAGACCCAACATACACGACCCACGGTCCATCGTCTCTTAGGTACCATCCAAATGACTTTTTATATTTGATTTCATATGAATCATACAATAAATTGTATGTCTAGGTCATTTATTACTTCATTGGATAGTCACAACAACAACAACAAATTGGGTACTATCATTCAATAATGGCAGCTGGTTTTTAGTATGTTTGTCCTTTTGATTAACGACCAATCAGTTGTTCCTGTTTGTAATGTAGTGAAAGTTCAATTAACACAATCTCCCACTAGATAATCTTCTCTTAAATTCAATATGTTTACTATGTTCTTCGAGTTTTCGAATCCTCCAAAATGTTTTAAGTCACTTGTCACATAAACTCTTATGCACGTGCGCACGAACATATGGATTAGTGCTAAACCGTGTGATAAAAGATTCAGTAATGGTCGGGATGACCGTATAAAGTCTTAAAAAAACTTCCTAATTACTATAAGATTAACGAGGTTTTTTTTAAGGCCGACAGTGATTAATCTTGGCCTTAATTAACATTACCAGGCTGTCTGATTGCACCAAAGTCCAAACAGTTAGTAACATTTGATCCGATAACGCGGTTTATCCAACATAATTAGTGTATATATGTTTAGCATTATTCAAAGCAAGCTGCCACGCTGCATGTCTAGAGATGGTAAAAAAATTCGTCCCGACGGATTGGCGGGACTGGGAGGGGATCGCCGCCCCTTCTCGGATCACGGGGCGGGGCGGCCCGCCTCGTGAAAAATAAAAAAATAAAAAATAAACAGGGTGAGGAATGGGGCAGGCCCACGCCCCTCCCCAACCTCGTCCCGCCCCGCCCTGTCTAAGGCAGGATGGGGAGTGGCGGGGCAGGGCAGTGGTGCTCCGCCCCGTTGTCATCTCTATACATGTCTGTAAATATTATGTTAAACAATTTTTAATGTATTTTTTAATATTATTTTTCAGTTTAAACGAGGTTAAGGCAGAGATTATGCTTAGACAATGCGAACGTGAAGGCATAATCTTGATATTTATCCTTTTAAACAAAATGCTCTAAGGATTTCGTTTGACAGGAATTTTGCTTTTGCTTTTACTTTCACGTCTTATAGACAAGTTTTGTGAGAGATTTACGTTGTGTAAGCTTCCTTTAAAAAAAATTCTTGTCAAACAAAATATTTTTAATAAATTATCTAATCATATTAAAAATCAACTTCTTAATTTCAGGAATTACTTTCCGACTTTTCAAATGTTTTGCTCTCAATAAAAAAATATTACTATTTATCAAGAATATGTAAAGAATTAGCTTTGACTGGCAGATTATGCTTCCAGCTAATCACATGTCATACGACATTAATGAGATCAAAACTTTCAGATTAAATGAACCTTAATTATTTTTTTTCCGATTATCCATTAAATTTAAGGGTAAACATGAGACAAAAAAAAAAAAATTATAATGTTTGTCTCAACGTCTGTTTTGTCTTTACATAAATTTCTGGCTGCAAATCATAAATTCATCATTTCATTATTTTCTTTTAATTAATTTTGTAGGTCAAAAATAAAATGCAGATTTTTAAATCTACTAATTAATTTTCTATAATAGTATCAATTTAATTGCTAGCTCACGTTGTTCTGTCATCGATTCCGTACCTCAGGGTCTTCAACTTAATTTATGAATTTAAAAAATTAAATAAAGTTGAGAAACAGAAAATAAAAATAAAAAAAACAAAAAAAAATGTTTTTCTTTGGTGCAAAACAGACGTGTCACTTAACCACTGCAACAGCCAAAAGATTCTTAAAGATATAAATAAATGTAGATTGAAACACGATTTTTTAATGAATAAAGTGTAATAAAAACAATATTAAATTGTTAAGTTTAGAGTTGTAACTATGTTTTGTCAGGATAATCCACATGCAGAGAAATAATTAATAATGAAATGGTGGATAAAGTAGTACTTAAAAGTATACGTTTTTTATTTTTATTTTATTTTTTTTTTAAATAATATGGGTAAGGCAAATGCAATGTACTAGTTTTAAAAGTAGATTTTAATCGTTTGTGCGTATTATTTGACTGTACTGTTTAATTATTTGATTAATCGGGTTACTATTGGAGCATTTTCGAGACTCTTTATTTATAAAGAGTATTTTATGTATAATAGAGAGTATCGTTAAATTTATGCAGTAAAATTTAACAAACGTAGTAGTTACGACTTGCACAATATTTTTACAATTAAAATTGGGCAATTTTTTTATTTTTTTATTTTTTAAATTTTATCGGACTGTGATTTCTGCCATCCCAAGGCAACAAGTGAACTTATGGCAGTTGAAGTTTGTTTTTATAATATATATAAAAATCATTTTAAAAATTTTCATTATTATTTTTTTCTTTGCTTTTTCCACTTTTTATCTATTTTCTAATTGACGAAAATGCCCTCGAAAAGTATTTAAGGTACAAGCAGGTGGTCATACAATGGAAAATACAATGATTTCAACGCGCACTAAAACTTAAATGTCAAATGGCATGGCTTCAACGCCGTACCAGCACATTTTTACATCTTTTGCTCGTGATGGTGAAATTGAATACGGAATACCGTCCATTTAGTGGTGCTGAACGAGTCAATTTATGACATTTCAAAACACTCATATCATGAGTCTAGGCCTAGATGATTTGTTTGGCATGTCATACTAAATAAATTTTTGTACCGTACACTTTTTCTCGATTGGTTTTATCGTTATGGCCTAACACAACCAATTGTAACTTTCTACGGCCAAATGCCCCAGTCTGATTCGTTGTATATAAACATGTATAGATTATGGAATTAACAACATTGGTGTTGTCAAAATTTCGACCGTCCGATTTTAAAAATAGCTTTTAAAAGTTTTGAACTTGTTGAATATGATGCTATCAAATGTGAAGTTGTCAATTAAAATTGTACAAGTAGTATGATTTTAGATAATGAGTTAACGAGTGTTGATACCACAATTGGACCGAAAATTACAGATAGATATGCACGAATGTACGTACTCATACAATTGCAGGAATAAAGATTTTTTGCTAGTGGCATCTAATGAATGCAAGCCGAAAGCTGCAATTCCCACCTTCGGATTGGGCGGCGACAGCTTCTTCACAATCATCATTATATTATTTTAATACCCACTTATTTTTCAAGATTGGCTTGAATTCTTTTATATTTTCATTTCGTCAAACTATGGAAAGACTCGTGTTAACCAACTAACAAGGCAAAACCTTGTCCATTTTGGAGTAATTTTAAAGGTAATTTTAGATCAAAACCTTGTATAAATACTTGAAAATAAAATTACATTCAAATATTAAAAAAAGGGGGTTTTTGATGAAAGCAAGGGCTAAAGTATTTGGCACTTCTCTTTACCAGCAAATAAGG
This sequence comes from Fraxinus paxiana, assembly GCA_902829205.1. NCBI lineage: Eukaryota > Viridiplantae > Streptophyta > Magnoliopsida > Lamiales > Oleaceae > Fraxinus > Fraxinus paxiana. The sequence continues at coordinate 6,793 of CADEPE010017140.1, read as the reverse complement.
TCCGTCTGATAGGTAAATGTGGAAATGAATTCCAATTCCATGTTAGTTGAAAAATTAAAACTCATCAAACTCATAGGAATTCGTTTTCCATCAAAACAAAGAAAATGCAGTTTAAAGTGGTTGTACCTTGGAATTTGATTTCCATTTCCACGTTGCAATCAAACGACCAAAGTGGAATTTGTTTTCCTCGAATGTGACATTTTCCATGAAAAATGTGATAATCAAACATGGCCTAAGTGTAAAATATGTGAGAAAATTATATTCTCCTCCTGCAATAATGTTGGAATCGGAATAGCTCATTCCCAAGAAATTCTTGCTATCTTAAATCCCATATCTTCCCAACCAACTTCTGTCTAGTGACCAAATGCATTTTACAGCCGCCCATTACTCTCCCTCCCTCAATTATTCTTCGAATATATACCTTCGACGGTAATTGGGATCGACATTGTTGTAATCACACACGATCATTCACTCTAAATGACGTGCAAAATAAAACTTGCCAATACATAATTTCAAGTGAATACACCCCACTAAGAGACGCTGTAGTCGATGACTCGATTTGTTGAGGTCGTTGTGTACAAGAAAGATATTTGAACTCGTTTTATAAGTGAGTACAGAAATTTAGCTCTTCAGACGTGACTTACTCACAAATGTAGAAGTTACACAAGTAAAGAAATGTACGTTAAATTTTTTTTTTTTTTATTTTTTATTTTTTTTGACTTAGAAATCCACAGTTGCTACCCGTGAGTATACATTGGGTAAACTTCACTTCATATGTAGTAACCCACAAACCACACAGGAGAGATAAACCACAATAAGCAAGTCCGGTGCGACGGCTCGACCGAGGAAGTGTTGGAAGGGAATTCGAACTCGAAATCTTCGATTTCTGCATTCACCTACTCCACCAACTCAACCATCTCTGAATTATTGATGAGATATACGAACGTTTTACCTTTCAATTTGTCTGACTATAGTAAAATTGTGTTTTTTCCTTGCATATAATAATAGTTTAAAAGTTGCAAAAACGTGATTTTTTTTATTGTACGTTTCTTTTGAAAATAAATTGTTCGTGAATCGCTCATTCCTATCACAAACAACTTGATTTCTTCATTTGCAGTGCTGAGGTCAAATTATACTAAAGAGAACCTTCCAGATACAAGAAACTGCTGAACATGATTTCCCTTAAGCAACATTGTATATAAAAATTAAGTAAAACTTAAATAGCTACTACCACAAAATATCAAAGCAAATTTTTGAATGGATTGGGGCCCCAATAATGCATGTAAACAAATGATTTTTAACTGAAACAAATGATTGATGTATTATACAAGCTTTAGCATCCAGCTATTGGAATAAAAATGAATGGAAACGTAATATTGATTAGCAGTTTAGTTAACAAACACTAGACCTCATTATCATGTGCCTAATGCCACTCTACGGTTATACAACGGTATGTTACGGCATTATATTAAACAAATCCATTAGGTCTAAGTCAAGAAAATATAAAATTGAGATAATATCTTACAGAGATCTTTGAGATCCATGTTCATAGTCACAGCTTACCAGAAAGAAGAGAAAAAAGGGGGGGAGGTAACATAAGTAGGTAAGTCAAATTACAGAGAGGTAAACAAAACAAATACTACCAACTCTACCGCTCTTCGCAATTCAAATATAAAAGACTACAAATGCTTCTTACCGTAAATCTTTTTAACTGGGTGGGGAGCAGGAAGCATGTCGTAAGTCCCGGTTACATGGGAGTTTTTGTCAAGATGCTTCTGTGTTCTTCTGATTATAAAATCCCAACCTGCACATGCAGCAAGATTCAATTCAGATCAACCTGCAATCCTCCATGCTGATAATCATACATCAGATACAATCCTGAACAAAGATTTTTTATCCACAGCTTCCATTTCCATTTTCATTTTGTATGGTGTGAACAATTATACTCCACCAAAATCAACATACTGATATTTCTGTCCATAAGAAGTAAACATGTTGTCGTACTCTCAATAAGAATCATGATGACTATATCTAGATCATTAGAATAGGATTTTAAAGCAATTACACGGAGTACAGCACAATCTAAAGAAACTGAAACTGAGGTCAATACTTTGATTGCGTCTTGAATCTTTCCACCAGAAAGTGATTTGATAAAATGAATGTGTCATCTGGAAGAAGAATTAACCTTAAATGGTAATATTACATAAACAATTACACATCTCAATGAAAATCCATGTAATCTAATATAGCTTTTAATAGGCAACGACTCCATCCCACTGAGACAATATTGTACGTCCACATGACAATAAATTTATTTCCTCCACTTCTATACATCTCCCATTCATTTGATTTGCACCCCTGAGGTATCAACTTTCCACACCCTGTGCGACTACAATCGAGACAAACATTCAAATGAGCCTCGTTATCACATGATGTCGAAAATGGAGGAGTATTCGTGTAGGACCGACTAGTCAGGGATTTATCAACTATAATTTCTAAATTTTACTTTTGATATGGCAGCATAATATGAGAAATTACAGTGTTCATTAATTTTATGCTTAGATGACTAGGAAAAGCCGGGTTTTAACTTTTTAAGATACAAAATTGCAACCAAAGGTTTGGAGCTTCAGGAGGGAAAGGATCAAAAAAAAAAAAGTATAGGCTGTTATAGGTGTGTTAAACAATACCCTAGAAGATAACCATTCAGTTAGAGAGGTTTCAAAGTGTCCAAGGGATTAGGAAAAATCCAGGCATCACAAAAAGAGTTAGGATTGAAATCACGACACGATCCACATGGCATCAAAAGCACTGAAAGTAAACTAAACGACTAAATTGATGAATGGCACAAGTAATTCTAAAGAGTACGATCCCTCCCATCCAACTAAGATGGACTCTGCGTTATAACTAAAAAAACTCAACCATATATAAGTGGAGGAAAACAAAAATAAGGAATATGAAGCAAAAGCTTCTCAGACATTCCAAAAAGTTCACCAATTTACACAATTTTTAGGACAACAAAAATATAATTAACTGTGAAATATCTTGAAAGTACACCAATGCTGAACTTAAGAATGACTGTGACAACTATATCATGATAAACACTATGAGAGGTACAAAATTTGCAGGGAGAACTGAAAGAAACTGTACAGAGAAAATACTTGTATGCATGTCGCTGATGAAGTTACAAGTGAAAAGGCATATTGCAAGGTGAGGCTGCCAGCAAGTGAAGTAAGATTTAATGATAATTTTCAGCAGGAAAAAAAAATATTACTTGTGCGTCTTGAGAAACTTCATGTATGTTCTTATCTCTTCTTCTTCAACTTCTTAATTCTATCATCTTTTTTCAAGGAAGTCATATCCCTACTGGCCATTAATTTGTCATATGCTGTCTTTTGCTCCTTCTCATCTCTATCTTTCCTCTTCCTCGTGGTACTGCAGGGACATTTTAAATAATAGAAACTTTCAGTTCAACATCGCAAAAATATGCTTATTCACAGAACATATACTTCCCATTACCGAGTTGACTACAAATTAGATCGTGACCTGTCAGCTTGAGACCATTCTTCCAAATTTGTATTTAACCATCGTGCACATCCCGTATTGGCAGCAACCAAAGATCCAGAAATGTGGAGTATCTCTTCGTCAAAGCTATAAGGACACAGAACATGATTGAATTCAACAAAAGCAACATAACACAATGAACAACTTTCCAAGACAGACTTTTGCAAATCTTTTTATGGTATTCTACAATATGCAGTCCTAGGATTGAACAAAACCAACCAAAGGCAAAGTGGTGCTGATTCTACAAGCAATGCACTTTTAAAATCTAAAAATCAAACATCGTACATTTCTTAGAACGTGCTCCTCGAAGGCTACAATTTACAATCTCAGCATCCATCTACTAACTTGGATGATGTAGCAGTATAAGATGGAAAATGCTCCAATGAAAAGATTAAGGTCCAAGTTCACAGTTAAAAGCTTGTGTGCTCGTGCTTGATTAATCATGCACGAGCATTTACAGTTTCATGGTAATACATATTATGGAAGCATGGTTTAATACGCATTAAAAATGCATGTAGTAATTACTAGAGCTGTAGTTGGAGAAGAAAAATTTTATGGAGAAGGAATATGATACAAAAAATGTTGAGCTGTGGTAGAAGAATGAATTATAATCTCAGCACATAGATGAGAGAATAAGGACTAGAAGAGCGAGAGAGACAGCTTTTCACACATTTTGTCCTCACAAATCAAAGCAAACAATAAAATGCAGACAAAGAAGATCCACAACTACATCGTGAGCAATTCCACTGGAAATGTACAGCAACATTAAGGAGGCTGAAGCAGCTAAATGGCTCTCCAAAAAACAAAGCCTCATTCTGAAGACAGACACTGATTAAAATTAGGTATTTCAATGTGATCTTGGTTGTACTCAAAAGTAATTTTTAGAAATCCATAAATAATATGAAGTCAATTTTTATTCAACCTATTCCGTGTATATATTTTCACAAACAATTTAAGATTTTTCATTAGTGGGTTCTTTTCTTCTAAATCTAAATAAAATAGACTCTAAGAGAAAAATTAATTCTAATGTATATTCCTTTCCTAGAACATACAATAGCTCTACGAGTTATCATCCTTCTCAGCTTGGTTTAAGATGTGTATCAGTTTTAGAATTTTAAACCCTTGCTGTCATTTAATTCTTAATTACGATATCGAGTAACTCATCAGGTCATATCTATCAGTAATGAGTACAACTCACAATGTAGATTATCCCACAACACAAGCAAGATACAAACGAGTGGAAGAGTGTTGACCGTGAAATAAAAGAGACATCTTTAATAATCACTAATATCAGAAAGTCCAGGTGTACAGAATGGTATACGGCTAATAATATGTGAAAAATTGCAATGCTGAATGAATGAGCTGCAAATTTTATGAAAAAAATTATTCAAGATACCTTTCATTTTAAAAAGAATGTGTACCAAATGCAAAAGTGCATATACGTATCGCAAACCTGCCCAAATTTTTCATACCCGGCAACTACAGAAAAGTAAACACAGTCCTTCGCAACTAAAAATATATGGTTTACCAAATTTGACATACAATGATGCTTAAACCTAGATTAACTCTGTGCAGAAATATAGAATGCAACTGGTGAAAAATAACTAACTATATTCAGTTCATTTCGCTAACTAAAACGATTAGTGGTTTTTTCCTTCAATGGAAACAGGTATCATATATGGAAAATCACATCCAATAGGCTCTAAAGCCTCATTTCAGACAAAGAACCTAGCAAATATTTCACCTCTTGACTAAAAATCGTATTATGGTTCCAACTTTGATCTTGTGTTTCTTGTGATGTCGGCTAACAAACACTTCATTACCACGTTTCTGCAGCAAAATGAAAATATACAAAAATTCAATAATATTGCATTATCCAAAACACTATGTTAGCTAATACAGGATTGGTAAGGACCAGAGACTCACAACTTTATACTTAAATTCATCGCGAATGTCTTCATCTGCCATAACAGCAGATGAAAAACCAAGAATCACAGCATGAATCGACTGTCTACTAATTTTAACTACCTCTCCTTCTGCAAAAAAAGACAAGTGAAAAGAAGAGAGTATCAACAAACTCATCCAATTTACATAGTCCTTAATCCTTATTAAATTAAAATTATTCCACTTTCCATCAAAATATTCAAAATTTACATTAGCGTGAAACTACCTAAAAGCATATTAGGCTTGGGACTGAAAAGCAACAATTTTGCTTTTAACCTCACACCAAGATACGGATGAATTCCAGGAAGAATCTTTGCCAAATTACTTCGCACATTTGGATCATACGCCAATACAACACCATCAAACGTCTCATTGTATCTATAAGGACAAGAAACAAATTCAAACAAACAAAACACTCAAATTCAAATATTAATACAAAAGGAAACAAATAAAGAAATCAGTTTATAGTCCTTTATACCCAAAAGCATTAATTTTTACATTCTAAAGGAACTTGAGTTTTGTTGAGTTTGGGCACAAAGAAATTATTTTATTATACAAACAAAGCACTGGAATTTATATTATTGGATTAAATAATAATAAGCAGCAGCTCGAGCAAGCACCTAAAGCTCACCTACTCTCGCAGCACTATAATCTCTATCTGAATTGTATCACTCACACCACCTACTGACAAGACATGCTAAAAACCCATATATATGGACGGCTGAAGTCGGTTAATCAACCATGGCAATGAAGAAAGCATTGCCTTTAAAGACTCTAAATTATTCCCTCCAGTCGGGTAAGAATAAGAATCCAGAAATTGGAAATCAAATAATAAAAGGAAACGATCTAGTGCATAGGAGAAGGGGTACTTGAAAAATTACGTGAAGAGGAGAGAGCTTAGCTCACGGAGGATAGCATCGTTGACGCATTTGGCCATAGATGGATGTAGATACACCACCAAATTCGCTTCGCATTCTTTCAATCCCTCCATCGGAATAATTATAATTGTACAATTAGATGTTAGGGTTTTTGTGTTTAGGAGATGAAATTGTGAAAACCATCAAAAACCCTAATTTGCCTATGCTGGACGGCTGAATGAAATGCGACCCTTTTTTGATATTGGGCTAAAGCCCATTAAATCCATTGATGTACAAATCTCCAGATTTGGGCCGTTTGGCTTTCATTGGTATGGTCCACTCACGACTCAAAACAATACATTTCTAAGGCATTTATTTTACACCATTTCAAAAATACAAAATCAAGTTTCAAAATTCAAAAATCAGATTTT
>CADEPE010017114.1:0-10999 GCA_902829205.1 Fraxinus paxiana | reverse complement strand
TTACATTATTCTTAGTTTTAGTATCTTATTGAATTACATATCATACCAAGTCAAATGCATACAATTAATAGGGAAATAATTCATAGCTAAAAATTAATTATGAAAGAGCCTAAACCATCTAAATCATTTTCCTTGCTTTAATAAAAATGCCTTATTATGATATGTATTTAGGAACAAGAAATACAACAATATTAAATAAAAATTATAATTTGTTTGTCTTTTAACTCATTTTCCATAAATATTGTGCCCTTGAACTTAACATAATAATTAAAATTATTAAATATATATGCACAAATAACAATTTTTTTTTTTGGTGCCCCTACAATGATGAGGCCCCATGCGGTCGCTCGACTCGCGCACCCTCAGGGCCGTCTCTGTTCTTGAGAAAGTATAGTCGTTCCGAACAATGTTATAAAAATCGGACCGAAAGTAGTCGAGTTTTATACTAGATTGGTACAAATCACGTTCAACCGGCTTGTTGATCCTGAAACTATTGAGGTTGACTCCGGCTCACCCTTTAACCCTTTACTTATCTGGATAGGTCAATGCTAAGGCCGTATTTTAAGACACTGATTCCAAAAATATCGCTACTTCAGCAACATTTGGCAAAGTTGAGATTATATTTTAAACTAGTCAAATATGCTTTTATTCATATATTTCGTAGAAGTTACAATTATTCTCCACTTCCATCCACACATTCATTAATATTCATAGCTCAGAATCGTATCATATACACAAATCTAAATCCAATGTCTACTTATCAGCTGACATTATTTCAAGAAGTTCAAATTTAATTAAGAAAAATATCGATCTTAAATAAAGTTTTTACAGTATATCTGCCCGTGTTTGACTCATGTTTATAGACTATTTAACACTAAAACCACTTTTTATACACACACATTTGAAGAGATCCACAAATATTATTCACTTATCCACCGCTCATTCCAAATATATATAATTCAAACCGTTTATGAACACTTCCACACATGCTCGGCATATTTTTCTTAATTTTTTTTTATTATATAAGACTAAAAGTTTTCTTTCAAATTCCATATATTTGACTATTTTACCACTGAAAAAAGTGAAACATAAGATCCATTTGTTTGAATCATCAAAGGTGATGTCAAGTCTATAGATTTCGGATCATGATGGAACTCAATACCATACCAAGGGACCTTCACAAGCATCACAAAAAGTGCCTTTTTTTTTTTCCTACACCATTGATATATATATATATTTTAAAAAGGCATGGACGATTTAAACCAGTTGTCCAATCCTTACATGCATTATTGATCATACGTGAAATATTGGCAGACTACAACTGTCGCTGAATTTTTACCAAATTATCTTTATTTTGTAATGCGTTATTGATCATATGTGAGATGACGTGCGACATACGTCACTTTCAAGTTTTGGCAATTTATTTATTTATGCGAGCTTGACTAACAGAAAATATTGTAACGTGAATGTTTAACTATTTTCTGATTAAATTGTCACGTTAAAATTTCTATTAGTCAAACTAATGGATTGTAAAGGAGCCCATAACCATGGTAGAAAGAGTGCAAACTTTTTGGAAGGATGCTAGGTGTGAACTACTTTTTGAGATCAAGACTGGGTTGGCCTTTGGCATCTATTGACCATCCATTTCCATCAAAAAACAGAGGAGATCCCCACCCCACCATTTCAAGAATGGATGGAGGAGAAATACAAACGTGTGACCTAGATATTAGGAATTCAAAAGGTGATTTGATTGAGCTTTTCTAAATAGAATCCATTTAAAGTTGTATTGTTCAAGTATTAAAACACGTTAAAGGAGGATGAATACTCGGAGTATTGTGGAAAAGGATTTGTGTAGTCCATTAAAATTCTGTACTTCTACATCAATCATGTGTGTTGGGCCTTGTTGTTAAAGTTGCACTGATTTTAGACTGATGGTTAGGCTTATTGGCTTTATCACGATATCGAAGTAGATGGGTACTCAGGAATGATCAAATTTATTTTCTCTAGTTTATGGGGTGCTTAGTGACTCCGACCTTAACATTTAAGGAGAGAGCGTTAATTTATGTCATGTCGTTTGAGGGCAATTAAGATATTTAACGTTAAGGTGAAAATAAACTTCATATTTGACGAGTATAAAGTTATATTGCTATGACTTTGGGGTTTTTATGATAAAAGTTACAATTATTGGACTTTAAGCTGTTGAATCTCATCTTGGACGAGTAAAGACACGATGTGTATATCATTTTGAATTACGTTTCAAGACGAAAATAGACTTGGAGCTATAATCTAAAAACAACCTATACACTTTATCTTCGAATCAAAAGAGGATATGGTGAGTTTTCAGTTTAACGTAACATTAATTGAGTAAAGATTATGAGTTCAAATTTCTCTATTACTCATTATTGGAAATCTAATACAAAAATAAATTCTTACAGAATATAACAGATTGTAATATCACATTTACTTTAGCTGATTAAGTAATATTTTCACAATATAAAAAATAACTAAATGAAAACATTATAAAGTAGGTATGATAATTATTAGTTTTTTTTATTGTCGATAGTCCATACCGCTTTCTAACTTAGTCACTTTCCTTCTTTTATAGCCATGCTGAGGACCGTCTACCGCACATGGTCTGCCGACGCCGCGCATCGCACTCACCACGGATGTATTATAAAATGTTTCTTTTTGCTAAGTCTAAGTATGTACCCATGAGTGAGTTGGTGACACGAAAATCTCTACCTTTTGCCTAACCAAATCAACGAAAAAATTGATAAAAAAAAATGTCAAATGATATTTTCATTTTGTTATTTTCAATCTGCTTTTATGGTGTTGTAAATTAACTAGTAATCCTAGCATCCAACTATTTTTCCCATTAGAGATTAAGGACGATATTATATAACACAGTATGAAGTAGCAATCACAATATTAGAAGAACATAAAAACAATTGATAGATGAATGAAGAATTTATTATAATAGAGAATGAATACAATAATATTGTGTTTACAATATTGTCTAACTCTAAAATTCATACAAAGTCAGGTGCTTCGTTTTAGGTCTAGATTGATTCCATCCACCTTAAATGGCACCTATCGCCCAAATTGAGTGCCCAAGCGCCCAATTGCTGCCTCAAAACTTCTCATACCTCTTTAACACCGCTTTCAACCAATCTACAAATATCTAAAGGAATTTGCTTCCCAAAATAACAAATCCCCACCTTAACACAAATCCCATTGCAATGAACAATTTCAAAAATTCTCAACATGGAGACAAATTCCACAATAAGGAATAAACCAATGCCTCTTCGCTCCAAAAAACTCTCCAACAAAATTCTCCTTCTCTTCCACAAAGTCCAACTCGACAATCAATCAACCGAATCCAAATACTGCTCAACAGAATTACCTCGGGTACCGAAGTTGCTCGAATTATCACCACGAACAAAAAATTCACAAATTACCAAATAGGGGAAAAACATAACCCGTAACAGAATCACAACAACAAACTGCTTTTGTAGAAGGTTCTTTACTGGACTCGATATGGGCACCTTTACAAATCTTTAGAGCTCTATCTTCACCCGTGAACTTGTACCCTTTTGAATCAAGAGTACTCAAAGAGATAAGATTTATCTTCAAATCTAGAATGTGTCTCACCTCATTAAGTGTTCTGACCGTTCCATCATCAAACATTTTAATCCTGACATTTCCAATACCAGCGATCTTACAAGATTTCTTGTTAACCACTACCACAACACCTTTCGAAACTATTTAATATGTTGAAAACAAATCCTGATTGGGACACATATAAATAGTGGAAGTTGTATCAATAACCCAATTCTCATCAGGTTTGGAGTCATTGTCAGAAATAACCAAAATTTCTCCATCGCCGTAGAGATTTTCTGCAATGTCGGCTTCAACAGTACTTTCTAGTAAGCCTCTTCTGATTTGCAGTCAATTTTTCCCCATTATGCAACTTATAACAATCATTCTTTATGTGTCTCTTCTTCTTGCAATAGTCATAAGTTTTATTACTGAAGTTAGACTTCGAACTGCTCCACTCATAACTACCATGAACAACAAGGCCTCTCCTTGAACCTCATATCCAACAAGATGCTTTATTTTCTCCTTTGAAAATAAAGCTTCATATACTTTTTTAACGGTGAGAGTATCACGACTATATAATATCGTGTCTCTAAACGACATATATGAAGTGGGCAATGAACACAATAAAATCAAACTCAAATCCTTTTCATCTTAGTTAACCCCAAGGTTTCTATATTAGATTTTTTTAAAGACAACAAGGTGATTTTCTAAGGATGTACCTTCATCGTACAATGAGAATACAAACGGTACTTCAAGTGTAGTTTGCTAGTTAGATTCTTAATCATGCACAATTGCTCCAACTTCAACCATAACGTAGCTGTAATTTTCTCTTTTAAAACGTCCTGAAGAATATGATTCGAAAGATGAAGATGAATCCATGATAGGGCCATTCGATCCTTATGTTGTTTCTCCTCCATCAACCAATTTGAGGGCATCCTGTCAAATTCCAACAAAGTATCGTCCAAATCCATCTGAACAAGCACTGCTCGCATCTTCACTTGCCATAATGAGAATCAAGTGCTGTGATCTAAGAGCAGAATATTATATTTCATGGCTGTCATCACAAGAATAAAAAAATATCGAACAAATCAAACCTTAAACTTCGATACCACTTGTTAGGGATTAAGGAAGATATTATATGATACAATATAAAGTAGCAATCACAATACTAGAAGAGCACAATAACAACTCATAGATGAATGAAGAATTTATTATAATGGAGAAAGAATACAATAATATTATGTTTACAGTATTGTCTAACTTTCTAAAACTCATACAAAATCATATGAAAGCCAAAAATTTTGTGGAGTATATATAGGATCCAAAAAATTATGTTTTAGATGTAAAGAGGGTCAAAAATCGCATAAAAAAAGGAAACAAAATTTTATCAAATTTATACGCCATTCGAGCGGCAGCCTCGTGCCAGGTGAGCGGCGTGCGACACTCAGAGCAATAGTCGAGTGGCAAGCAGGCAACATCAGTAGCGCGCTGACGATGCGTGTATAGCGCTCAGGCGCCTCATTTCGGGTCCAGATTGATTCCAACACCTTAAATGGCACCCAAATGCCTAAGTGCTGCCCCAAAACTTCCCATACTTCTTTAACATCTCTTCCAACCAATCCATGAACATCCAACAAAATTTGGGTCACAAAATAACATTTCCATAATCCTATTGTGATATTTCAACCGTAGTAGAGTTTAGCGATCAGGTTTGATATGGATTTATGTAGTTTTTCCGCATCTAGAACATCAAAATAGTGAGCTATGAAGAAAGAAAGACATAAGAGAAGTCTATACACTAGTTATTGTAAAGTTCCAAATCTTGATAGGATAGGACACATCCACCCTGTCCCTTTGGAGATATAAAAGTGAGAGTAGAGCCTTTTTTGCCATTGTTTGGGCTCCATTAAAATGAGATTTTAGGTAAAATGTGTTTTGAAACCGCGATTTTTGGAGAATGTGTGGTTAAAAAATAAGAAAAAGTTTTAAATTTATGTGTAACATTATTTTATGGAAGAATGTGTGGTTGAAAATGAGTTTTGAAAAAATGGAGGTCATGTTATCAAAAAGTTAATAATAGTTTTCATGGTGATCGATTCAATTCAATACACAATTTATTTGAACCAAATCATATCAACTTTGATCAATCGAAGTTAACAAGGAGCTCTAACAGGAATATGCTTACATGTCGGGCAATCTTCTGAAAATACAAAATCTATCCATGTAAGCCCAATGGAGATCTCTTCAATACCAAAGCAAACCTGCCATAGAATCTTCGAATATTAAGTAAAACTCATTGCAAATAGGTAGCCACTCAACTAGCTAAAACCAACCTTATGCTGAACAATATTCTGGAAAATGTTATAGATGCAAATAGGTATCTCCCTTTTTCCACTCTTGGTATTCCAGGCTTCCAACCTATAATCTTTTGCCCTTCTGGTTTATCCACAAGAGACCAGGTATGATTTTTGGCAAGTGAGTTCATCTCTTCCTGCATTGCAATGTGGCATTTATCCCAGTCTTTGCTCTTCTTAGCTTCTGAGAAACTAGTAGGCTCATCTAGATCTATGGTGTAAGCATTAAAATCAGCCTGTGCATATCGAGGTGGAGGCCTAATTTGCCTTCTGACTCTGTCCCTTGTCAAAGCATAATCACTCGAATCTGTAGCTACTGGTGTTGAGTTACTGCTTTCAACATTAGTCTCTTCAGCTCTTTCTTGGAGTGAGTTGTCATTGACTCCACCATGAAAAGTAGTGTCTTGCTCATATGAGTCAGCATTAACTTCAACGTGTAACTTATCTTGTGCTTTTCCAGAATCTGCATTTCTGGTTTTGCGAAGTACCTGCAGTGATTTGTTCTTTATTCTGCACTTGCATATTAGTCTTATACAATACATTTAACATCACGGCTTAGCACACACTTCTTGTCCTCTGTTAACCAGATTTTGTATCCTTTGACACCTTGAGGATATCCTAGAAAAATTCCCTTCTTAGTTCTAGGATTCGGTTTGCCTTGGATTACATGCACATATGCTAAACCTTCAAACACTAAGATGTTCATAAGAAGGTTTGGAACCTAACCTTACTTCATTTGGGACCTTGAAGCCCACAGCTGAACTAGGAGACAAATTTATCAAATAGCATGCAGTAGAGGCAGCTTCAGCCCAAAATCTTTTAGGCTTTCCAGATTCAGATAGCATACATCTGACCTTGTTCATTATAATCCTATTCATACATTCAGCTAAGCCATTTTGCTGAGGCGTATTAGGACAAGTATGATGCCTGGCTATGCCATTCTTAGAACAGTAATCATCAAACTCCTTATTACAGAATTCTAAGCCATTATCTGTTCTTAATCTCTTCAGCTTTGGTTCCTTTGGTTTGATGAGTTGCACTTGCAAACTTGAGTCTATGAGCCTTTCCCAATACACAGTGTTCACAAACTCGAGCTCTTTGATTTGGTTCTTCTCGAGCAGACCTTATTTTTGTAATTCTTGCAGCCCTTTTAGGCTCATATGAGCTAACCTTCGATGCCAGAGTTCAGTGTTATCTATAACCAGATCTGTAACTTCTGTTTGTCCCGTTAACACTGACTCTTGCATGATGTATATGCCTTGCTGCAGAATTCCCTTCAAGATTATCAAAGAACCTTTCGTTACTTTCAAGACTCCATCTTGACATTTGTACGAACAGCCTTTCTTATCCAATGTTCTTAGTGATACCAGGTTGCTTTTAAGATTTGGTATATGCCTAACTTCCTCCAAGATCTTAATGGTACCATCCCACATTTTCAGTTTGATAAAACCAATCCCAATTACTCACATGAGCCATTGTTTCCATTAGCACTTCTCCACCATCAATTTTCCTGTAGTTAAAGAGCCACTCATTTCTGGGTGTCATGTGGAAAGTACAAACAGTATCTAACACCCAATCTTCTTTAGAATCATTGTTAGAGATTACTACGACACCTGCAAAATCGAATCCATCAGAGCAAGATGTTGCTGTGTTAGATGAGATCTAAGTATATGGGAGTTGTTGCTGTTTTGACCATTTTTTTCCTGAGGACAATTTCTTTTGAAATGTCCTTCCCCACCACGAGACCAGCAAGCCTTTCTTGGCCTCGATTTTTCTCTTGATTTACTCCTGCCTTTATTTCCTTGATTCCATTTCTTGTCTGACCTCCCCCTAACACTGAGACCTTTTTGTTCTTGGCCCGTTACCATTGGCTTTCAAGTCCAGTTCTTTAGAGTAAGCTGCACTTACGACCTCATCTAAAGTTAGACTCTCGTTGCCGTACTTGAGAGTGTCTCTTAGTTGCTTATAGGGCTTTGGCAGGGAGTTCAATAAGAATATGGCTTGATCTTCTTCTTCTTCTTCTATCTTGATGTCAAGACTTTCAAGATCTGCAACCAGCTTGGTGAACTCATCTACATTCTCATCAATGCATTTCATATCATTCATTCTAAAGCTGTAAAACTTCTGTTTCATGTAGATTCTATTAGGTAGAGCCTTAGTCATGTAGATCTGTTCAAATTTGCTCCACATCTCAGCCGCCGTCTTTTCTTTAATCACTTTCCTGAGTATTTGATCACTTAGGCTTAGAACAATAGTGTTCTTGGCCTTCTTTAATACCTCTGCCATTTTAGCACCTATGAGTTTTTCAGACATTTCAGATTCAGTCTTGAGAGCTTCATTCAATCCAAGATTTCCTAAGTGTGCCTTCATCTTAACCTGCCATAAACTGAAATCGCCCTTCCCATCTAACTTTTCAATTTCTAACTTTGGAGAAGACATGTTGAGTCAAACTTTTGGGTTCAACACTTTCTTCTAGAGATCTCAATCAAGAACCTTGAAGAATGTTCAGTTTATGAAGCCCGAGCACAATCAGGCTCCGATACCAAGTTGTTAAAGATTGACACAACACAAACAAGAACTGGTACAAAATTGAAAGAAAGTAGAACACAGAAATCACACCAGAAATTTATAGGAATCAGATCAAGATTTGATATATTCAAGAACAGGACAAAGTCCCAGTCAAATGCACTAAGTATATGAGCAGAAGTTACACACTCAAAGTCTCTCTTAATTTCAATGAGCTCTCTCTACACATCTATGAGTTTTCCCTGAGCTTTCCCAGATAACGAGTACCAACACTTTCTTGTAACTTTCACTCTACTCTATACATGATATAAAGACCCTATTTATACAATTCGAGCCAGCCGCTTGCCTGTTGATTTATCATAGCAGTTAGTTCTCAACTAACTTCCAACTAATCTACTAACTAATTAAACAGCTTCCACCTGTTGCTTACTTGAAATAGCAGATTTGATATGTGCTTTTGCTTTGTAGTTTGTACTCAAAGAAATTGGATTTTGCTTCTGGAGAATTGGATCGTTGAACTACTCCTCTAGCACAGTTTATTTTTTTGAGGCAAGTCTCAATCCCTATTTTTACCAAGTTCAATCATGTCAAAAAATCATGATAGACATATTCTTGAATAGAGACACTACATGACTATATTAAACATTGCGGTTTTATCAATTTTTATAACAAAATGTAGTTTGTTTATGGTATTAAGTCCTTGTATAGTTTAGCAAAAAAATAACTTTTTAATAGACATTGATAAAAGTTTTGAAATGTGTGGTTGAAAAGTTGTGGATCTCGTTAAAAGATATGTAACATGTCCAAAGATTTAGATAAAATATTCTATGATCAAGTGAAATTTAATTTTTGGAAAATACTACAAATGCACTAGTGTCACCATTAAACTATTTCTGCGATAAGGACAAATCGCAAACTCGAATAGTAAAATAGTCAACACTATAACCTTCAACCACAAGATGTAAACCCTTATACATTGATGGTGAGCAATTATATTTATGATGGACATACTATACTTCTCAACATAAGCACTCAACTTATATCATCACAAGTGATCACTCGTACTTTTATTCGCATGCTCAATATTAAATAAAATGTAGTAACACTATATAAAAACATGGTTTATTTATTATAAAACTGTCATTTTACTACTGCCAAACCATACTGTATGGACACACAATTCAACAATAACATAATATGCATTAACAAGATTGTGGAGTGGCAACTACAAGCACAGGAAACTCCAGTGCCTTCAGTCATGTCAATATCACTCTCTTTTCCTCCATCAGGCAATGCTAAGTTGAATTTGTGCAGTAATTTTGCCAATGCAAGTTCATTAACAGCCATGGCAAATGCAACACCAGGACAACCTCTCCTACCAGCACCAAATGGTATGAGCTCGAAGTTAAGCCCTTTGAAGTCTATGTCCGTTTCGAAGAATCTTTCCGGACGAAATTCTTCAGGGTTTTCCCATAATGACGGGTCCCTTCCGATTGCCCAAGCATTGACAAGCACTTGTGTGCCTGCTGCAATGTCATAGCCCATGAGTTTAATTGATTGGGTTGATTCTCGAGGAACCAGCAACGGAACGGGAGTATGAAGTCGTAGACTTTCTTTAATCACAGCCCTCAAGTAAGGCATTTTCTCCAAATCATCTTCAGTTATATCTAACTTCCTTCCCGCTACTTCTCTAACCTCATTTTGCAATTTCTCCAAGATTTTCGGGTGCCTTAAAAGCTCTGCCACGATCCATTCCAAAACAGTAGATGTTGTATCCGTTCCAGCAGCAAATACATCATGTCAGAAAGAAATAGGGATTCCTAAACTGAAATTCAAATCCAATAACAAGTTTAGCACGAGATGGAAATCTGTTTTCTAGAGTCAGATCCTTACCAGGATAACAGCTTTGATCGCATCAGTTTCCAGTCGAAAACCAGCCCAATTTTGTGTCTGAATTTCAAGCAATAAGTACACAAAATCCGATACTCCGGCTTCATCACAATTTACTCCTCCTTTCATTTGCTCCCTGTGTTCTTCAACTATGCCCTCCAAAAATTCATCAAACAGTTTAATCATTTTATCCACTTTGACATCCAAACCATTGATTTTACTAATCCAGGCAAGCCATGGGATATAATCCCCTACATAGAAAGTACTGTGGGCTCATGTGGTTCATATAACAAATTATTGGGCTTGCAATTTGTGACCTGGTTGAGATAGCTTACCTTGGAAGCTTTGATTTCAATTTGAAATTGAAAAGGACAGAGACTTTTCTTTCTTGCACAATGACCTTATTATTATAAAATGTCTCTTTCTCTTTCATAGAACCTCCTCTCGTCTCTTTCTCTGGCTTTCTGCTCCAACTTTCCCTTTGCTCCAAATGTCAACCATATAGCTTAAAAATTGTAGAAACTCTTGGGTATTCTTAGGCCTGAAAAAGTGGCTAAGATTGTGGAGTGTTTCTCGGTGGTTTAGCTTCGATTTTGAGGGTATTCTTGGCGGCTTTGTGGTAGACATTT
>CADEPE010017100.1:0-12961 GCA_902829205.1 Fraxinus paxiana | reverse complement strand
CTAAGCTACCGATAAATTCACCTCTATCGCCTGCGAATTCACCGTCCCCACAATTATCCAACTCGCCTCAATAGTAAAAGCAAAACTTTGTGATTAGAGCATCATTAATTAAATTATTTTACACCCAAACTAGGGCTTAAAAAAAGAGGTGAAATTACAAGTGATCAGGTGTTCAACCGCTGCAATTAAACTAGGGCTTAAAAAAAGAGCAAACTCCGTCAAATTAATTATCGAATTTAATACATAAATTGAAAAATTGCGATGGTGATGAAGATTAAAAAGGCGGAATGCGTTTACCTTTTGTTTGGAATCGGAAGCGACGATCTAAATTGCGGAATCGTAGTTAATGATGGGACGAACGATTGGTGAATTTACAATAATCAAGAAGGATTTGAAATGGGAGTGACAGCGGCGCTACCGATTACCAGCAAGTTTTGTGCGACGTAATCGTGGTCTTCACCATAGCAAATCCCTGTTTAGAGGATTGGAAAGTGGCTGCTCCATTCTTTTGGCGGAAGAAGGAATGGGAGAAGAAGGAACGAGATAAGAAGGAACAGTGGTGGGTTGGGAATGGAAATGACTGTTTCCCGTGTTTTGGAGTTTTTCGTGGGATTGGCTTGGAAACGGCCAAAACGAAGTTTTTGCCATTTAGTGTTTTGTGTACATTTTTTTTTTGTTTTTCAAAATGCGTTTTCGAAAATATGGAAAAGAATGCGTTTTCGTTATTTTGGAAAATCGAAAACAGAAAATGGCTTGAAAACGACAAAGAGAACAAGGCGTAAATGCCTGTAGAAAAAATTAGTTTTTTTTTTTTTTAAACGAGAGAATAAACTCGTGAAAAACATTATTTCTACCGTAGGTCCACCTGAACGCCAAAGAAGTGGTTTCCAGTTAAATTCTTCTTGAAACCTTTTCAATCTCAATTATCCCTTTTATCTGTTTCTACACATTCGACGATTCAAATTCTTGTCCACAAACACCACCAGGTTTATGCAACTATAGTGGAAGACAGAAGGAAGCCCTATTCAATCAATCAATCAATCAAGATTGGAGATAAGTTGTTAATATAGGGGAAAAAGAAATGAATTTATAGAAAGCGGAAGCGGAGTCAATGATAAAGCATGTCGATACCAAAGGAGCCGGAACTGGTGATGAAACAGAGAGATGGATCCGTTCTGGGGAAGAGGACAATTCTCAAGAGCGACCATTTTCCTGGCTGCCAGAACAAACGCTTGTTTCCCCAGATTGATGGTGCCCCCAATTACCGCAAGGTTTTTCTGCATCACCATCTTTACCTTTCAATCATTAAATGTTGTTATAGTAATATATCTCCGTTACTTGTTTTATTTTTATGTCATTATGTAATTGGGGTTCCCTTTTCTTCCTTGGATTAGTGGCTAGCAGTTTCTTACTAATTCGCATCTCTTACTTACCATGACTGTTACACATTGGTTTTCTAGGTACAGGTATAGAACTTGACTGCACCAAAGATTAACTAAAACTTGAATGCATTTATTAGCATGGGTGTTTCCTATCGCATTTTCCTCACCTTAACATTACGCGGTCAAATTCAGATCCTTTGAGCATACTGTGGTTAATTCAAGAAAAGCTATTTGAAATAAGCTCTCTGGCTAAAGGATAACCCACTAATTTTGTTGGCTCAAATGGTTATGAGTATTTCTTAAATCAATTTTATGAAAGCAAGTACACAGTATCATTGCCTGATGATTCTTACTTGTAAGAGCAAATTTGTCTGTCATCTTGACATTCTTTACTGTTCCAATGCTTTATTTTTAGTTCTGACCTAGTTGTTGTTCATCTGTTGTTATATGAAGAAGAATTTACTGTCTTTCTTTCCTTCCCTCCTTGCAATAGGCTAACTTGTTACCTGTGCATGGTGTTGCTATCCCAACTATTGATGGCATTCGGAATGTCCTCAACCACATTGGGGCTCAAATGAATGGGGAGCAAATTCACGTACTTTGGATTAATCTCCGTGAAGAACCGGTAATAATCACTTTCAGCTATGCCTTTCCATGAATACGATTCTCTTGGAGTGAGTTGCAATTTTTGAGTTTGGAAGGAGATAATGGTAGTGAAAAAAGGTTTTAGAGAACAAATTCGGCAACATGCAATGCATAGAATGCTTATTTTAAAATATCCTCAAGATGTTATAGCATGCTATTGGACCTATATCCACTGCTATTTTGTAGTTTTTCTGTAAAATGATTTCACTTCTCTTGTCTCGCTCTCACAAGTTCATTCATAAATAAACCTACTGCTTATTCCTTTTAAATTGTCTTATTGCTTTCTTTTTTGCACTCTGATGACTCTTAGACTAAAGGTGAAGTGTCTGTTGGAAAATATACAGCTGGTGGGTAGGGGTATGGTACCGATATAAGTAAGTTATGCTATAGTATTGACAATAATGGCAACAAAAGTTGGTGCGGAAGCGGAATTGGAATTTTGAAACAAGAATAAAGTAAAAAAATTAGAAACTATGTAGGGAATAATTTTATGAGCCGTTCTTGGTGTACATTGGTATCCATAATGCACACATGGCGGCCCCCTACTGGGGGGTAGGGGTCGCCTGTCACATCAGGCGACCCCCCCAATAGGGGGCCGCCATGTGTGCTTTATGGATATGGGATACCATTATGGTATCCATAATGTACACCAAGAATTTTCCTAATTTTATTGTATTGAATTGATTAATGAAAAAGTGTACAAGTCCTTTGTATGTATAATCAAGATTATTCCCTAATCTTACTAGTATAAGGAAACTAAATTCTAAAAGGAAATAAACTAAAGAAATTAGAAATCCTATTCCAATTAATAAAGAAAAAAAAATCATATTCTAAATAAGATATTAGAATAAAAAGATAAAACTTATTATAATTAGACATTTTATTATAAATATCTTACTTTTATCATATTTACCATAGGATTGTCCTACATCAAAAGTAGTTAGGATTGTCCTACATCAAAAGTAGTGGCCCCTGAATAGGTGACTTCTTAAAATTTGATCAAGTCATGATACTTCTAACCTTTTACTAGTCGTTTTCGTAACTGAGTGTAAAAAGAAGACTTTTGATCTATAATTTCCAATGATTTCTAAAGAAACCACTTGCAAAATTCCAACCATTTGGGTCTAGAGCACATTTGCTCCTGACAACCTACCTCACAAGGAAGAGTGTTCTAAGGTTTTACACTCCTAAACTGCTTCTACTTTTGCTTTTGATGACCAAATCCATGTTTCCTAATTTTTTTTTTTACTTCACATAAAATCCATCACGAGTTTTTTCTTGAAGTGACAACTACCTTACATAACATTTTACATGGTGACATGAAGTAAATGGAACTATTGAACATACCTGATTAAATAAGGGTTCACCACTCCCTGTTCAAAGGAATTGATTTCTTCCATGCATCCAATTTTTTAGCAACCCTTTCAATCACCGGGGATCATACCTTTTCAGCAATTTTTTACTACCTAGAGAAAGACCTGAATATTTCTAACAACTCGTTAGAAACTAATGCCACATCCAAATTGTCTCCCTTTCCCAAAATCCCCCTGGTTAATATAAATCATGTTTTCCAATGCTGTTTTTCAAGCTATTTGCTAAAACCTTTACAATGATTTTGTACAAACAAGTCAACACATGAACAGGGAAAATCACTAATTTTTCTAGATATGATTTTTGGGCATCCCTTGCTGAGTAAGTTGTTTGCTCGACTGGTTTCTCATAGGAGGATTAATTCTTATGAATTATGTCCTAGCCCCTAGGTGATGTCCTTATGTATCTCTTTCTCCATCTTGGAATGTAATGTGTTGGAGGACAACTGAAAATGTTGATCACATTTTCTTACATTATGATATTGCTAGATTTTGTGGTGTGTCTTGTTAGGAGAAGCTCATTTTGCATGGGTTTCCGTGAAAGGTGCATTGAGGTATTTATTAAAAAATCTAGTGGTTTTGGCTCAGGAAAGTTGGGTGACGTTATGTTGACAACTATGGTTTTGTCTATTTTTTGTGTAGTTTGGACGAATAGGAACTTCAAAATTTTCGGAGGAAAAGAACAACTGCTTGCCGATTTAAGAGAGGGCAATATTTTGGCTTGTTTCTGGGCTTCACATCAAAATAGTTTAAGATTTTCTCTTTACCGTTAGTTATTCTTGATTGGAAGAATTTGATGCAATCTTGAAACATTGTTTTCCTTGTATTTTAAGGACTATTTGTTCTATTTATGTATGTATCTTAATATTGTGATTACCAAAATTTTGTTTCTTAAAATGAATAAGGTCAATGTGGAAAAACTAGGGATATAGTCGAGTTATTTGCCTCAATTTAGTTTTGACATTTGAAGCAGTAATGGACATACTTACAGAGCACTGAAAGTTCTAATTGGATAAAGGGCTTACTCTCAAGCATGAGAGTGAGGTGCATTATTACAACTAGATTATGGCTTCTTACATTGTTGATCACATCATTTATATTTCTATTATTTTTGTATATATGTCGCAGGTAATATATATTAACGGCCGACCTTTTGTTCTGCGTGATGTGGAACAACCTTTCTCAAATCTGGAATATACGGTATGTAATGCTACACAAATCTTACCTTATGATTTTGATTCATTTGTATTAATAATTTTCAGTTTATTTGTTCTACTTTGTACTAAGCATCACATGTTTGAGGGGGATTGCTCTCACTATTTCTTACTTTTTCTTCCTTAGGTTGAACCATATGAATTAATTATTTACCTTTTTATTTTTGGTTATTTAGTATTTGCTCCTTGTTCTGCACTTTGTCTTCCTTTTGTGGCATGGTTGTTCAAAGTTTGGAAAGAGGAGGTTTTGCATTTCTAGTCTATCAAGTGCCATTAAACTTTGTTAGGTTGATTACGTAACGTGAAAGACACATTACTGACTTTGAGTGCCTCATAAAAATTGCAAGTAGTCACCAAAATATGCAATGGATGCCATCCTTCCTTGGGACATCTCGAAAGATTGGCAACAAGCATGGGATTTATGGCTGAATTCTGCAAAAAGTAAGCAGTTTATACAAGCTGCTTCGACAATTATCTTTCATTTCTCAGTGGGTGGTGATGGCTGCATATAATTTTGGGATTAGGTTGTGTAGTGTACATGCTACTGGTTTACAAGCAATACACAATTGTTCAGGCTTATTTTTTCTGCCCTTCCCCCTTTTTACTTCTAAAAGGAGAATAGGAGGTAGCTTTTGTAGAGGCAACCATGGTAGGACTTTTTTAATGTTTATTTTCTGGCTTGGTGCAAATTCTGTTTTCTTTAACATTGAGGAAATATGGAAAGGGATCAGTTAGGAACTTTGTTGGTTTACTCTTCTGGTTTGGTTTTGTTTGCCTAACCTAAGAATAAAATTGAAATTCCATTAAATTGGAGGTTCTGGTTTAGCTAGGACTTCCTTTCACCAACTCCCCATGATTGTCATATTGGAAAGGCTAGGAGATTCATTCTTCCAGTACAAGTTATACCGTTGAAGCATCCGACTCTTTATCATGTATTCATGTTTATATGTTATTCCATTTATAGTTTCATTAAGAGTTTTATAATCAGTCTTCATCGATATTTATTTTTCATATAAAAGTAGGGTATTAACAGGGTCAGGGTTGAGCAAATGGAAGATCGATTGAAAGAGGATGTCCTCATGGAAGCTGCTAGGTATCTTAAACCCCTTTACTTGTTCTTTTATATTGAAGTATCATTATTACACGTTTTGTTGTCTGTGTTGTCGGTATCAGTACCTTCTTGACTTCAGTTTCAATTAACATGTGAATCAACAGATACGGAAATAAGATCCTTGTAACTGATGAACTTCCAGATGGTCAAATGGTTGATCAATGGGAACCAGTTACGCATAATTCCATTAAAACACCACTAGAGGTATGCATACTTGCAAATCAGATATGGAGGAACCTCAGCTGTTTGCTTATACTTGTTTGGATGTTCTTCTCCAAGCTAGGTGTACGAGGAGCTGACATGGAAGTACATCGTCGACTACGAGCGCGTTCCTGTAACAGATGAAAAGTCACCTAAAGAGCAGGATTTCGATGTTCTGGTGAGTCTCCAAGTTTCATTCTTCATCGGTAATATGCGGTGTTGACTGTTTCCTTCAGTTAGCTTGTATATTTCAATGTGCTCAATTCTGTATTTATAAGAATCCCTGATCTAGTTCTTTATTTCTTGATGTACCTATGATTAGATTTACCCTGAAAAATTTAAAGATATTTTTCTTTATGTATACACACTCAAACTGGACAGATATATGTACTCATACATATGCGCACACACATGCGGGTGCACAAAAGGTTTTTACTTACAATTCAGCTACTTCAGTTCAAAAGAAGATTACTTGGAGCTTGACTTGGTATCTAAACCTTTTTACAAGTACATAATGCTGGATATGGATATAATTGGGGTGCTAAAGTTTAAGTAAATTCATTTAGCCCCTGTTTGAGCCACATTAAATTTTCATTCTCATTCTTCTACTCATTTTCAACCACACATTCTCTATCAATTTACTATTCTAGAATACATTCTTTCAAAATAATGTGGCTCAAACACACGCTTATTGTTAAATTTTACCAATCTCAATGATGATAGGGTTTTTGTGCCTCAGGATTGGCCTTGCATTGCATGCCTCTAGTCCGACATAAACTGAGAATAATGATAATGAATTTTGATCAAACGTTCATATATACCTAAGATGTATGTATTCACTTGTAGAATGCATTTTTATGATTGTCTTTGCAAATGTATCTTTGAAAATATGCCTATAACTCATTTGGAGATGTTTCTCTGCTCTTTCATAAATTTTGCTTTCTAGGTTCATAAAATTTCTCAAGCTCATATAAGGACCGAGATAGTTTTTAATTGCCAAATGGGTCGTGGACGAACAACTACGGGGATGGTGATTGCTACGTTAATTTATATCACTCGAATAGGAGCTTCAGGTAGTCATTTTTCTTTCTTATGTGATTTTGAGTGTAGATATGTGCTTCCACGTATTCTATAGTGTGCATTCTATTTGTTTATGATGCTACACTTGCTCAGCTGAAGTACCTTTTTGATATACTCAAAATCTGTTATACAAACATTACAAAATTAAACCTTCTTCAAGAATTCACTTCTGTAATCTGCCTATTCTACTTGTGGTAGTTTTTGTTTCCTTCAAATTTCTGGTATAATAATGTAGGTGTTACATTATACTCCAGCTTATGCAGTTCTTATCATTTTGCAAAACTAATTCTTTATGATAAGAATATAAAGACTTGCATGATTTCATACTATAGCTATCAAGATTTTGAACCCTATGATCAAAAGGTTCCCGAGGGAGAAGTAACTCACATTTATGGAATAGCTCTTGATCATTGAGATTATTAGTATAACTAAAATGTATAGAAGTTAGATAAGATATTTGTGAGAGCAATGGAGCGTGGAACGACGTTACAAACCAGAAAAAGTAATGGATATAGAATCATCACCTGCCATGGCTCTTCCCAAAACAAATAATGAACAGTTGCCAACCTCTAAGGGTGACAAAATGATGTACATGCTTAAATTGAGAATCAACTTACAAGGCTAGCGTAGACAGAATTAGAGTTATAATATAAACTTCTAGCCTTATGAGTTGGGTTTGGATGTAATATGGTTGTTTAAAATATTGATTTTACGCATCTCATTATGTGATAAGATGTAAGAAATACCAGGATCTAGTAGATACAATCAAACCATATCAATGCATAAGCCGTGTTTGGCCTAGCGTGGAAGAGAAATTAATGTTTTGACCGATTTTGGATGCTTTTCTGCATCAGTTCAATTACTTGATATCATGTAGCAGTCTAAATCTTTTTCCTCCTCAACTGGGTCCCTACAATATAGTGACTAATTCAATTGGAAAGTAGTAAGTTGTGTATTAACCTACTTTCGTTGATTTAAATTCTATTAATTAGCTCATGAACACCGTTGGAATTTGAATTAGAATTAAAGATTGTAGGTCCTAGACAAGTGATAGGTTTTTTTTTTTGGTCGTAGGAAAGAGTATGCTAGTCCTTATTTATAAAAATAAGAGGATATTTGGAAGAATGCATATTATTGAGGCAATCAGCTTATAAATCAATGAAATATTGTAGGGAGTGATAATGGCTTGAAGCTTGTAGAGATTCAGCTTAAATTGTGTCTGGGGATTAACTACTGGACAGATATATTTGGAAAGACTAATAAAGCAGTATAAGTTTAGTCCTCATTTATCTCATCCTCATTGGTATGTGACGTGAAGGAGGAAAGCAAAAAATATATACATTGTGATGTAGCTATATTTTTATAGTGCATAAGAGAAGAAGTATTTGAATGCTTTTCTTTAAAGGTACAGTGCACCTAT
The DNA here is from genome assembly GCA_902829205.1 of Fraxinus paxiana. Lineage (NCBI taxonomy): Eukaryota > Viridiplantae > Streptophyta > Magnoliopsida > Lamiales > Oleaceae > Fraxinus > Fraxinus paxiana. Next base: position 4,538 of record CADEPE010017100.1, on the reverse strand, counting down.
CTGACTTGCCTGTGTGAGGCATTTGAATTTCCTTCCTATCCCTGGACTCTTTCTTTCGTCAGAATTGATTTTCTTATACCCAAGTGAGTTGAAGCTATTACTTTTGGGTAAGGAAAGTTGGTTTATGTTATGTGGAGAGTTGTGGTTTTGGATTTTTTTTTGGTAATTTGGAAGAAAGGAACTGCCAAACTTTTGAAGAAAAAGAAAACTGCTGGGCAATTTATGTGAGCAAGAAATTTTTTACTTCTTTATGGATAGATCTGAGGAGTTAAAAGATTTCCCTTTATCATCAGATTTTTTTGGTTGGAAGAATGTCATGTATTCTTGATTTTGTTTTTGAACTTGGTTCTTGTTATAGTGCAAGAACATTCCTTGTCCTCATGAATGTATATCTCTTTCCTTTCTGTCATCTAATTTCGTAAGCAATGTATGCGAACATTCATATAATAGGTATTCCAAGAACCAATTCTATGGGAAAAATTGCTGATTTTGGTTCTAGTGTCACTGACAACTTACCAAACTCGGAGGAGACAATCCATAGAGGAGAATATCCAGTCATTAGAAGCCTGATTCGGGTTCTGGAGGTACCCAAAATGGCTTACTTGCAACTTTCCTAATTTGATAACGATATTATATTTTGTTTGAATTTATATTGAGTAGTGTTGTGCCTTAAGGGTGGCGTTGAAGGCAAAAGACAGGTTGATGAAGTAATTGACAAATGTGCCTCTATGCAGGTATTAATCTCTGAAAACTTCTGTGTTCCTCAAGCTACATTATATTTCATCTTGGTGTCTCTCTCTCACTCCCTCCCTCTCGCCCCTCACGCACACGCACACAAATTAATTTATTGCCTCGTGGTGCTGAATTAATTTGTTTCCTATATAATCAATCATATGTAATCACTTTGAATTTTGTATTTGTTGACCTATTACAGAACTTACGTGAAGCTATTGCTACTTATCGAAGTAGTATATTGCACCAAATTGATGAAATGAAGAAGGAAGCATCCCTTTCCTTTTTTGTGGAGTACCTAGAGAGATATTACTACCTCATTTGTTTTGCTGTTTATCTTCATACGGAAAGAGAAGCACATCAGCCTGTGTTCCCTGGTCAATGTAGTTTTACTGACTGGATGAAAGCCAGACCGGAGCTCTATAGCATATTGCGCAGGTAATTGTGAAGTTCTGTGCTATGAAATGTTTCGAGGGGCTGAAACAATTTTTTTTGTTATGTAAATATGAGGTGATTCTCAGGTGGTTGTACCACCTTAATCACTTTCATGTGCACGTATATGCAGATTAAATAACATCTAATTAGTATGGACCTAACATTTCTTGCTAACATTGCATCAAGAAGGCATTACACAGTACAAATAATCTTAGTAATTGTGAACAGAGTCAAAAGGAGGCTGTTTGTATTTCTAGTTCAAATTAAGAATAATGCTACTTGTACATAAAAAAGTTACATAATAGTTTACATACAAATGAAGTGTCAAAAAGAGAGCAGGAAGTTATTTTTTTTTTTTTAAAATTTGGCTGAAGAAATTCTGATCCAATCATATTTCACCACATCACGTGTATGTAAATCATTATATACATGTAGCACAACCGTAAAATTAATATGTAGTTACTTAATGTCTAATAATTGTAAGTGTTCTTTTTGAAGTCTAGAGTTGTTATTTAGGTTGAAAGTTTGTGTAAACTCGAAAGCAGGCAGAAATTGAGATTTAAAAACATATTATCAGGATTTGTCCTTGTGCTTACAGATTCAAAGCATTTTCCTCCAGATTTTTCCTTGTTAAGGGTAGAATCTCACATTGACTAAGTATGAAAATGATAGTCAACATATAATGACATGGGGTTGCTCCTGTTAACAATATTGACTTTTCCAAGACAGAATCTCAAGTCTTAATAGGATTCCATTTACGCTACTGATGGCGAATTTTTGCGTCTACATGTGTTTGGAATCCTATTTTCATTTCTCTATCTCATAGTCAATATAACATGCGGCAGTGGTATCACATGTCAAAATTTGGTATCATGTTACCCATGTCAAAACACGTTGGTGACAAACCATACAATGTTGTGCAGATTGCTGAGGAGAGACCCAATGGGAGCGCTTGGTTATGCAAATCTAAAACCTTCTCTAGCAAAAATCGCTGAATCTACTGATGTCCGCCCTTCTGAGACGAGTCAAGTTGCTGCCCTAAGGAATGGAGAGGTTCTTGGAAGCCAAACTGTTCTAAAAAGTGACCACTGTCCTGGTTGTCAACATCCTAGTTTACCGGAGAGATTGGAGGGTGCCCCTAATTTTAGAGAAATTCCGGGATTTCCGGTTTATGGGGTTGCAAATCCAACTGTGGATGGTATTCGATCTGTAATTCAGAGGATTGGAAGCTCAAAAGGTGGCCGTCCTGTATTCTGGCACAATATGAGAGAAGAACCTGTTATTTACATCAATGGAAAACCATTTGTACTTCGTGAAGTTGAAAGGCCATACAAAAATATGCTGGAGTATACGGTATAATGTCTCGTTTGGTGACATCTAAACTAATGAATCTGTAGAACTTAAATATTATGCTGGTAGATGTGCAACCACTGATTATTTGAATACATGATTTTTTATGTTCTTTTTTACTTTTTGGTGAAACATGCTTCGAGAGGATGTGCCCAGTGATCCGTTGCTTGAAGCTAGGGGATTAAGCTTGAGCTGTTGCGTGATAATTGAACTTCTAGTGTATGAATAGACAACATTGTGACACTTGGAACTGGGATTTGTATATCGTATTTGCTTAAAATTGCCTCATTTCTTGGAACTACAACAGTTTTGCCTTAGCATATGAAAATTACTAGTTTGATCCTAAAATCACCTAGAGAGCGGTGAATAATTTGGAATTGAAAATTATTGTTAATCAATATTGCAACAAGTCACAATAATTAATTAATCTAGATTTAGTTTACGTGAATTAATTACCATATGTTGAATTGTCGGCTTGTATGAAATCAATGTTGTAACAATACAAAGAACTTACAGTATGATCCAATTAAGAAAATTTCACTAAACTCGTTGATTTAATTCTTGCAATTTCTAAGACTCGCTAGAACTTGTTTCATTCACACTTGTTCCCGATGTTTTGGAATTGTCTTTTTCTTGTAGATCGCCAAATACACCTTGTTCTTGTACTCTTCCCTTGCTTCTGGTCCAACCTCTTGATTATATCTAGGAAGTAGGTGTTTTGGATTATATGAATTTGATGTTTTTTCGAACTTGTAGTTGATTGATCTCAAGATCAAATGTTTAATTTCAATGTTTGGATGTGTTCTTGGATTATGGAATGATGTTATGAAGATGTAATGTAATGATCAACCACGCACAAAAACATAATGGGCATTGAATATTTATAATAAGAAGTATTTATGATAGAACTCTTGAAAATAGTGAATTAGTGTTTCACATCTAACAATTGTCGCTTGAGCGCCAGACTAGCGATAGGTGAGCGAGAGATTTTCCACTCGAGCGATAAGCGAGTGACAATAATTCTGCTTTTTCCGCTCGAGCATCAGCTAGGCTAGCGTAAATCTGACGGCTCTTTTTCCTTGTTCCATACTCGAACTCAAAGACTCCTAATTCATTTATACAACCCTCCAAAAGACTCATTGACTTTTACAACTCTTTTGTAACAATCCTATTCTTTTATAATAATCCTTTTGTTTAAAAAATTGCCAATGCAACGTAAATCCTAACAATCTCATCCTTAGGCATTTTATGACAAAACTGTACAATATAAGTTAAGAAAGTAAAAACAAACTAATAAACTCAAACTCAATTTCTTGAAAAACCTGTTTCCCGAAATCAACAATTTAAATACCAAGTCTAAATGCATGTGAAATATGAAATATAATAATTGAAATAGACTATCATAAATATGTTAGCTAGATTGAGAAGTAATACTAATGTTAATTAAATCACCAGCTGAAACATTAATATTATAAAATATCAAAACTTAAAAAGCTAAGCATTCAAAATATTGAATGAACATCTCCCTCTTACTGCAAACTCTCTTGAAAATACAGTTACATTATCAAAGAAAATGTCCATCTTTTCTTCTCCTTTTTGTCACAAATGACAAATGAAATTATAACTACATAGTATAATAACTCAAAGATGCAATTTTTTTTGATAACCGTGGATGTCTGGGTCAACTTGCGCGCACCTCGACTAATCCCACGAGGCCCTGAAGTTTACGATCGGGCACTCACCTCAGTGACCCTGAGGGTACTCGAACTGGTGACTATTGAGGAGCAAATCAAAGATGCAGTTGATAGCATACACACGCATAATTACATTATTCACTCCTGCTCCCGACAATCCAAGAGAATGGAAGACCCTTCTTCCAAACTCACCCACCAGCCAACCACCACCCAGCCCACTATTCCCGCCGGCGTCGGCACCTTCGCGGTGTCCGGTACGCCCCAGAAAATCGGCCTCACGCCAACTAAACAGCCATACTTTCAGGCTAGGGATGGCAACGGGGCGGG
>CADEPE010017058.1:0-11860 GCA_902829205.1 Fraxinus paxiana | reverse complement strand
CAGGGTTGTGTAGCATTATTCAATATGTTATTAATATTGATTGTTTGACTTTGACTTAGATTAAAATTTGATTTTAATCAATACCAAACATGCTATATAATTGCCATCATTGTTGCAATCTATGTCTTAACAGTCGACTAATTAAGGGACCAAAGATAAAGTTTAAAGAGTTGTAACAATGTTACATGTACATCATTTTTTAAATTTTCTTTTATATTGTGCCACATATTTCAAAAAGAATATAAGAAAATGAGTGTACATTTATCATTATTGAAGGAGTTATGCTATTACGAGACCCAGAACAATGCCAGGGGACTGTCCCACATGACCATGTATAAATACCATTTTTGAAGTCTAAAAACACAAGGTCCCACCGAAATTTTGTTACCTTAAAAGTATAATGTGTAGAAATTTAATTGATGGTGAGACAATGAAATAGCAAAATGGGAACAGTTTGAACTCATCATAGACGAACCATGTGAGCACATGCACTCATCGATTATGCAGTCTTGATGTATTAGAGAATAATGAGATAATATGACAATATGTAATCAAACAGCAAGAACATAAGATTTACGTGAAAACTCAAGATAGAAAAATCAAGGGTAGAGAAGAAAAATTCACTATATCAAAAATAAGGAGTTGCAATATCTTATGTTAGATCTCACAAAACTCTTTTCTAATTTCTCTATCTGTGAGAGTCTCTCTATTGATCTGAATCCACTTGGATTACTCTCTGAGTCGATCAAATAAATGTGTAATAGACTACATATTTATAAATATGAGTAAAAAATATAAAAAAACATGAATTAGTGTCTTGTCCAGAATTCACCGCAGCTCGAGCGACATTTTCACGGAGCTCGAGCGGCGGCCTAGTGCTAAGCTAGCGCTAGGATCCCTGTTTTGAGTGCTTGAGCATCGTTGGAAGCTCAGCGAGCAGCCTTCTCGCACAAAACTTCTCCTATTTCATCTTAGATTTTTTCAAGACATTTTCAAATCTACTACCAACTCTCAATGCTCATCCAATAGTCTTTCCAATCAAATAATCAACAAGAATTCGGATCACAACTTAATTTTAATAAACTCCATTGCAAGGAATAAAACTTAACTCTTTAACAAACTCCAAAGTTTTTCCAAACAGAACATTCCAAATAAATTACTCTACCTCTTCCACAAACCCAACTAGGACAAACTCAACAGCAGTAAACTGAATCCAAGCACTACTTACTAGCACGATTACCTTGGGCACCAACATTGCTCGAATTAATACTATGAACATCCAAACCATCAAGCTTACAACTAACTCTATTCGAGTTATCAAATTTGTTTGAATTATCCCCATGAGCAACGCAATCACTGAGATCACAATTAGTAGTGGGTTCTTTAATATAAATCTTGCTCGAATTATTACCGTGACCAATTCGATCACAACTAACTCTATTTAAGTAAATGCTTATCATACCATAAACAACCAAATCAGCCTTCTCTCAAGGTCTAATCTTCAATTTAATGACAGGTGCATCAAACTTGATCGTCAAAACTTCCAAGACATATAACAGGGACCTTCTCTGCACATTTACTACAACTCCGACACATTTGCTAACTTTTAAAACTCCACCTTCATCAATGTACATGTTTTGAATTAAGAGTACTCAAGGAGATAATATTTTTTTTTCAAATCTGGTACATGTCTCACCTCACCTAGTGTCTAGATCGTCTTGTCAACAATCCTAATTCTAACCTTAGTAATACCAGTTATCTTAAAAGGTGCATTGCTTCATGTTAACACAACACCTTTCGAAACTGTTTTATGTCGAAAACTAATCCCGATTAGGACACATATAGAATGTACAAGATGAATCAACAATCCAATCCTCACTAGGCTTGGAATTGTTATCAGAAATCACAAGGAGCTCTCCATCATTGTTGCTTTCTTCGTTTACAACACTGGGTTTTCCTAAATCTACAAGTTGTTGTCCCTTCTCATTTGCAACTATAAACTTATCCCTATTTTTCCACTTGTAGAAATCCTTCTTCATGTGTCTTTTTTTCTTACAGTAATAACAGACTATATCACTGTCATTAGAATTAAGTTTGTCCCTTTCATGACAACCTAAATTCCTCTCACGAATGAAAATACCCTTTCCCTTGGTATCCAATTCGACAACTAGCTGCTTCGTATTCTCTTTAAAATAAAGTACGCCATAAATCGACTGTACAAAATGGAGTCTTTGAATGTCATATATGAAGCATGCAACAAATATAACAAAATCAACCCGAGGTTATCTTCATTGTACTTGATCTCCGTAGTCTCCAAATTAGCGGTGATTTCCTTGAATATAGGTAGATAATTTTCCAAAGATTTGTCTTCTATCATGCGATGAGAATAAAAATGCTGCTTCAAAGGCAGTTTGCTGGTTAGACTCCGAGTCATGCATAACCGCTCTAACTTCAACCATAATGCAACACCACTTTTCTCCTTTAAAACGCCATAAAAATTTTGATTCGGAAGATAGAGATGTATCTGTGAAAGGACTTGCGATCCTTACACTGCTTCTCCTCTAGTGTCAAAGTTAAGGGCATCTTATCTAGCCCTAATAGAGTATCATCCAAATCCACTTGGATGAGAATTGCTCTTATCTTAATCTGACACAAAGAAAATCTAATGTTGCGATCCAAAAGCAAAATTCAAATTTCAATGTTTCCATCATGGAAGGTTAACCTCACTTTGATGCCATTTTGTTAGATGATAAAAAGATAATATGGTATTACATAATCAAACAACAAGAACACAAGATTTATGTAAAATTCCAAAACAAAAAAAAATCATGGACGGATGCGGAAAATTCACTATATCAAAAGTAAGGAGTTATAATATGTTATGATGAATCTCACAAGACTCTCTTGATCTCTCTGTCTTTGAGTCTCTTTATTAATCTAGATCAAATAAATATGTATTATACACCACATATTTATAATATAAGAATCCCTAAAATATTAGGAGAATTAATACAATGACGGGTTTAACATAAAGTAAAGTCATAATACAATAGGTAAAACAAATAATGGAATATTTGGGATGAAATAAGTGTCAAAAACTCCCAAAAATCAGAATTAGTGTCCTGCCCAAATTCACCGCCGCTCGAGCAGCGTCTTCACGAAGCTTGAGTGGCAACACTGCAATTCGAGCGGCAGCCTCATGCCTAGCATGCCAGGGTCCCTGTTTTTGAGTGTTCGAGCATCTCCCGGGCTTTCGGCGAGTGGTCGTCTCTCATAAAACCTCTTCTAATATATCTTGAACTCTTTCAAGACATTTTCAGCTCCACTAACAACTTCCATTACTCCAACAACATTTTCAATCAAATGCTCGACAAGAATTCGAATCACAATCCAATTCTAACATGATGCTTCATTTTACAAGAATAATCTATTAATAAGAGTAGTTCAAATCTTTATATGTTGACCATTATTTATGTATATGATAGATGAGAAATTTTACTCTTATCGGCCATTTAAGATGATGGCATGTTTAAGAATGCTGATCTTAGAATTCAAATGATAATTTGAGTAAACTCGTTGAATTTCTAGTTTGAGCTTTTTGTTCTCTCGTTTTCGTGACATTTTACAAGTAACATGAACAAATATTTCTCAAAAAGAAATTTAACATACACAATCAAGATCAAGGCCACTCCAAAAGCTTTCCACTTCAATTTATACCTCTACATGGCACTGTCACAAAAACTTTTATCTCACAAACTAATATTGAGCATGTAACGTGTAATTAGAGGAGAAAAAAAATATAGTACTCATAATATGAAGACTCTATATTTTTTTGTCGTTATTTAATTTATATGTGTATTATTCATCCATGTCTAGGTACAAGTTAAATAGTAATCACTAGTTATCAAGACTATAGCCACCACTAATTGCCAAGGATAGGCTCATACAAGGGGTGGCAAAAGGGTCGAGTAGCTTGTCTGCTTGACTCGTCAAAACTCAGCCCATGGACTATTCGGGCTCGTTTCGGGAGGAGCCTCGTTCGGCGAACCAAGCTCACGATTGGCTCGTGGGCTCATAAAAAAGGAGCTTGTGGGCTCATAAAAAATGTGAACAAAAATGTCATAAAAAAAAAAAACTCAAGCTCGTGGGCTTGGCTCGTGAGCTCACCAGCATCGCCCTTGAGCATGAGAGCTGAGCTTGTGCTGGGCTCGTGCTTGAACTAGCTTGAGCTCGTGGGTAGATGGGCTCAGCTGGCTTAGCTCGACTCATTGCCACCACTACGTCGTGAATGGTTATGAATTTTGTATCTTTTAAAGTTTTGTTTCTTTAAATTATTTAAATTTGTAGCACACGGATCTTGATTGAATTGAAAAGAAATATTTCATGGTTTGAAGATTTTTTCCTCTAATCATGTAAAAATTGCGTGTAATTTTATCGTTATAATTGGTGATTTTGATCAGGGATCCAAATTCATAAGTTTACGCTTTTTATTTAAAATACGATCAAAAGATTTCAACCTTCTTTCAAAAAGAAGGTCCAATTCAATCTCATGGACATGAGAAGATTTCGCAATTATCTCTTGAATTTTAAATCAAGACCCTTGAAGAATTAAATATGTTGGGAGTACATAAGATTGTTTTTCAAAATACATTTTCCTATTTTTTGAAAAAGTAGAATCATGCTCTAGATGATGATTTCAAAATAGAACTCTTTGCTTTAAATTGAGTATATTATGTTCATGTAAAGTCCAAAATGTTTATGTGATTTGGTGACAAAATCATATATATATATATGATGAATAATTTATTCCATCTTAGTGCTATTTTAGTCAATTCTCCTTGACAAGATTTTAACCATTCCATAGTGTCCAATAAATTCCAGAGGCCATTTCTATCCACAAACCATAAAGCCCAAATACCTTTACTGAGACCAAATCTTGAGTTTGCCGAGTTGACTCACTTTTCAATTCTGCGTCGTCCTTTACTCTAGGGTCTTCCCCTCATTCCAATCCACCATTAACGAAGAGGAAGGTAATTCGATCGTTCAGAAAAGGAGAGAATTGAAACATTGATTATAATTTATTCCTTCTACATGAATGAATTGGAGAAATGAATAGGGCTACAAGAGCATCAGCGATAATCAATTCTCAGCACAATCCTTTTCGGCTTAAAACGTCTCTCTTCCATTCCACACCCGTCGTGGAGCGCAGAAGACGCACCCATTGGGATTCCGTTAGTACTCTCTCCCCGTCAGACAACCAAACATGAACTTTATATATATTGCAGTTTTACATACATGTTTTTTTTATTATATGGTTGTGTGTATGGGGTGGCGTGTCGTTGTTTTGATGGATTTTGTGGAATATGAAATTGGGCTGTATATTGTTAAAGATTTCTTCTTCATGGTAAAAAAAAAAAAATAATAATAATAATAATTAGAGACCCTGCTTTGTTTTCTTTATACGAAGAGAAAATACATGATCATTTTGGTTTAATTGTTATAATGTTGGCTCTTGTTGCTGGTGGGAAAAGGGGAGAATGTGTTTATTTTTACGGGGAGGTGGAGTATGATCTCTGGCTTCTGTGTTGCGCATGGTTTTTTTTGGATTAGAATGGGATATGTTGTCATAAAGTTGATAGCATTTACTGGATTGTTTTGGAACATGAATATGGATAATATATGGTTATCATAATTCTCGTAGTAATACTGGTAATGATTCAAGCTTTCTGTGGAAAACTACTTTGTTCCAACTCTGATGTTTAAATAATGTTTTAAACTGAGAGTAAATCCAGTTTTTTTTTTAAAAAAAAGTTGTCCCGAATACTGTGTTGGTGCATGGGATCAACTAAATAGTTAGATGCGTTGACGTGGATGCATGAGATTATCACTCAAGCCTTATTTGCTATTTCTCTGTGGAACCAAATTGGGTTTGATGTGAAATTGACCAATTTTCATTTTCTTTGTTGTGCAGGGAGGAGGAGGTGCTTTCAGGGATCCACCAAGAGTGTGTTTTACTTTTTCTTCTTTTAATTATTGATTTTAACCTGGAACAAGGGAGAATATTAACATGAAGTGAAGTACCTATGATTACATTGGAGAGATAAGTGTAAACTTGTTTCGAGTTTTGGGTGTCCAACAAAGATTGGTTGCACACTTGATAACCTGATATCAAGTAACTTATTTGGTCTAGGATATGTAGATTAGTGTGAATTAGATTTCCAAATATATATATATATATATATTTGTTGACACTGAAGTAGAGAATGATCATTGGGAAGGTTATGAAAATAGAAGGAAAAGAAGCAAGTGCCCTAATACATTGATTTTGAAGATTAAATAAATAATTAAGCAATATGCACCTACATTTGTACTACATTAGCAATGGTCTTAAGAAGGCTCTAGTGGTTTCTTGTTATACATTAAGTATATATGCAATAATGTTGTTTCAGGTTCCTTATCACATTTGATTATATCGTAAATTGTCAAATGCCAGTTCTTTAGGTAGAGGCACGATACTTGTATATTTCTTACTTAGTCATGGCATCACACTCCTTAATCCATATTCATGGCAATGTAATAACAGAGTATTCTATGTAGTTGCTGAAAGGAGATAATATTAGGTTTAAATCTTATATTGTTCATTGATTTCCCATGCATAGCAGATGCTATGGGTGGATATCCTGAGAAGCCCATTTTCTTTTATGCCTTCTTGAGGAAACTTCCACCATTAAGCAGGATAATAATGTAAAAGATGTACGCAGGTTCTCGTTAGACCTGCAAAAGGGTTATGTATGGTTGATGCATACTTTAATCTTTTTATTGATTATTTTTGTTGGTTTCATGAGCACGGGTGGCATATATTGTAATTTTCTTGTCCGCGTGTTTCCCTTCCATTGGTGTGCAACAGATAAGTGCTGCAATAAAGCTAATGACCATAAAATATTGTGCGTTTTGACAACATGCCTTAATCTAATATTTATTTTCTTTCTTTGATGGGCAATGAAACCTTATGCTGCTTGCAACATTTATCTGCTGAGGTTTAACCAGTATTCAAAAAGGTTCAGGAAACAAACCTTGTTGCGCAATGTCAGTGAATTTGCAGAGCACCTATTTCAGGTTTTTAGATCAGTTTAACATTTTGTATCTTATTTTTGGTACATTTGTTTCTTCTCTAAAGTTGCTGTGGAGGGATGGTGCTAATGAATTTTGCAGACAATATGAGTAGTATTATTATTATGTAAACTCCAAATATATAAAATGTTCCTACCAATCTTTAACATTTACATTTTTATGACTGCATTTTCAATTCAACATTTTGCCTTATGAAGGTTAAGGAGAAGCAATATAAATAATGACGAGGACCACCAATTTAGAAATCTTTATTGCAAGTTTACAAAATTTCACAACTATCTTGCCGACTTGTGATACACCATTAGGGATGTAATACTTTCTGGTAGCTCTGCATATCACCTAGTTCCATGAGGAATGGAATAGGGCAGGAAAAGTGAAATGTTCGTGTCGCCATTTTCCACCTGGCCCTCCTTTTTGGTCTCCCAAAACTTGAAGAGGTTGGAGAAAATAAAGGACAGGAAAGGCCAGATTTTTTAAATTAGAATATGTACAAGGCATTCTTATTATGGTTGTTGAATAACCGCATGATGCTTATCCAAAAACCAAAGATCTTAAGTTTTACCTTGTTAGTAATTCTAATAAACTATTTTGGTTCTACAATCCAGCAACTGCCTTATTATGTGTCGGAGTTTGATTAGTTTACTACAAAGTATTTGAAACCTTGTTGACAATCAATTTGGGACTTCCATTTTGCTAGTTTTAATACTCTTTTTTCAAATTGCTCATAACCTTTCTTATGTTCATTTTCTACAGAGCTGGCAGTCTGACAGTGACGAGGATGATCAATCTTCAAGTCCAGAACATTCATGGTTCAGACCTCATTTCAGGGATGACAGATTCAAGAGAGGCAAGTCAAGAAATAGAGGACCACAACCCTGGAGAAGTAAGTATTCTAGTTGTTGTATGATTAAGTCAGTATAGATCTGAAATTTTCACGTTTCTTTTATATCTAGTAGAAACCCCCTTTTCGTTTTTTATCTTTTTTGGTGGCTTTTGGAGGAGGATTGTAGTTAAGGCCAATTTGGTCAAAGCAGCTAATATATTATTGGTATATTTGGTAGGGAGAATTGGATAATACTCGACAATATTAAGGAAGAAAAAGAAGTTTATTCGTTATATTGCTCAGTATAAGCACTATGGTCTTACTGCTGCATCTCTTTTCTCGGACATTCTTAAATTGATTTTCAACCTCCTTGGAGCTTGTGAATTTTGTCCTTGGAGAATATTTAATCTCTTCAGGACATTTTGAGTTTGTCGAAGATGAGGATAATGAATTTGAGACCTTTTTTCGTTCTATGTTTGGTGGAAACCAATACTTCTATTGGTCTCAAGAACCAGGATACAGGAACTCATCCGGTTACTCTAGTTACTATAAGTCTTCTAGCGATTGGAGACATCGGTTTCTTGAGGAATACGATTCCGATTCCTATACAGAGTTCGAGAGATCAGAGGCAAATATGACTTCTGATAGGCTGGCCCTTGGGTTGAATGCATCGGGTCCTTTAAACCTGGATGATGTTAAAAATGCATAAGTTCCTATTTTCCTTAATGCGAAAATTTTCTTGAGAAAGTTGTACCATTGGTCTCAACCACTAACCTCAATAGTTGGTTTCCAACCTTTAAAAAGAGGAAAGTTGGACCACAACTTTTCATATAATTTCTTAATCATTCCCCAATGATGGATACTGTACAAATCATCATTATGAAGCTCTGTTTTTCTTCCCAACTAGGAGTATTGCCGCATGGCAGGTTTCCATGAGGGGCACATATCAATTTTTCGAAGATTTGGATGGTCTCTGTCATTGAGGACATATTGTCCAACTATAATGCATCATTTGGGACCAACTTGCTAATGGGACAATATGTTGGGGACCACCAATAGCACAATTTTCCCATATTCATATTCTGGGGAGGAGAGGAGGTTTTCTTTGGTTTTATTAGACTGCTTTATGATATTCCATTTTCAGATATCGAGCATGTGCGTTAAAATGGCATCCAGATCGCCACCAGGGTTCTTCCAAGGTATATCGTTTGCTTTTCTATAGCTATTCTCTGTCCTTCTTAGGATGCCTCACTTTTGCGCGTTAAAACATTGAAGTTATTCGATTTGACCTTGATGCTAGTGATTACAATTTCTACATGTAAGCTTATGACTCAGAATTGATTGGCCTAATTAACAAGTTGGTGAATTACGCAGGTTGGTGCAGAAGAAAAATTCAAGATCTGCAGTGCAGCATATCAATCTTTATGCGATAAGCTCGCTCTAAGTTAGAGATTGACTGGAGCACATTGATATGAACCCTATGTCACCTTTTAGATTTCAATTAATCCTATGCACAATTCTATCTAGGATTTTATTTTCAGGAAATATCATGAATAATAATTACCTGTGATGGCAAAACCATCTTATTGTTGTCATATTTACTACTCCCTCCGTCCCAAAAAGATAATCCTACGGTTATTTTCACACAAATTAAGAAATGGTAGTTAGTATAGTTATAGTGTTAAATTTTACTATGTTTTTTCATTTATACCCTTTATCCCTTATTAATGTTTTTGAAAATGCTATCTAGGTAGTTGGTATCTATTATACTAAGATGTATTAAATAAAGGTATATGTGGAAATGAAAAATTTAATACATGCTTAAAATGGAAACATGACTATTTTTTCGGGATGGACAAAAATAGTATACAGGACTATCTTTTTGGGACAGAGGGAGTAATATTTTGTGCGCTTTTATGAATAATACCATCATGGTGTTGATGTAGATTACTTGAAAATGAGCTACTGAACTTATTCAAAACTGTAGACTCTAGTGTATATATAATTCCCCTCAATGTAGGGGTGTCCAACTTCTAATCAAATTCAATATAATCAAATAAAATTAGAGAAGATAATTATGTTCAGCAGGCAATTCAAGGGTCTTCAGCTGCTTATGCAAAGGAAATGGATAGACTCTCTGCTTCTTGCTGTAAATTCCTTTTGAGTTTTATATTTTCAATAAGTATTGAATTATTTTTGTCAATATCATTTTCACCATTTTTTTAGTTTTTCTATAGAATAGGTCTTTGTTCTGGATATTTTTTTATTTTTATTTTTATTTTTATTTTTTTTGTGTGCCAAATTCCTGGTTCATACTTGTATTTGTGCATATAATTTGCATAAAGTTTTTTGTGTTTTGTTTTAAAATTGATATTTGTCATTTTGTTTGTGCATGTTTGATCCTGGTTGATTTTTTCAAATTTCAAACTGAAGTAAAAATTGGGTTGTTTTATTTTGTGGTAGAGGTTGTACAGTTATTCTTTATTGTAATTTGCTTGAAGTTTGTTTCTTTATAAAACTTGTAGCTTCATGTTACAGCGCTATCTGCTAACTTTTTATTGGTAATTTTTCTTTATGAATCTCTATGATTTGTTCATGTTTACGAATTTGCATCTTGGACTCTTCGGCATCAGAGGTCATATGCATGTAGACGTGTCTGCCAACCAATGCCATTTAACTGTTGAAGCTCAAAGTTATGAATTTTGCATTGAAATATTATTTGCCATCTCTTAAAATCCACTCAATGTTGGAAAAATTGGGTTTTATTAGTTGTGTATGACCGATTTTTGACCAATTATTTTAGTGGGTTCCGTTAGTTGGACAAAAACTTTGTAAGATTAAATTGTTGTTAGTCACTCAGCTTACAATGAATTTCATATTGGTCTCCAAACTTTACTATTCCAAAGTGTTACTGAAATTAGTTTTGTATTTCAATTTTGTTGCTAGTTTAAATTTTATCGAATGCCCGACGTAGTAGATAGCAATCTAATGTGAGCATCTTCCCGCATTATACATTTTGTTAGAAAACATAATGCAATTCAATTGAACCGTCAAACTGAAATAATCGTTTATTACTACAAACAAAATATGTCGAGTTATGTTATTCTGGCCTTGTGTTAGAGATTGTTCGCAAATATGAAATGAGAGTGTCATTTTTTCGGTAACCCTAAGTGAGACTCGTTGAACCACCTTATCTAATACTTTATGCTATTAGAGGGGAGACAAGTTTAATTGTGTAAATTTAAAAGGTAGACATCATGGTCCTTGAGGATATTGATGGGAAAAAAATTATATTCTTCTCTTTCCACAGCAAGTTAGAAGACTATTTTTATACTGTTACACTAATTAATAAGACAATGGTGAATTCAATGATAAAGACTTTAATGTGAACCCCTTGAATAAATGTATAATTGGGTACTGATCCACTACCAAATTTTACAAAGAATCTTCAGATAAAACAAGAGCTACCTTGTGATTTGTGAAGTCGAGTCTTTTTGTTTTTAATCCTCAGAACAAGTCATAATGTTTTTCGATGCATTATTGCGGATTGGATGGTCTTTCTAAAAATTATTCCATTTCTATTGAATCAAACATAAAAGAAAACGGGCAAGAGAATTGTGAATGAAATGAATAGTTAATTCACATATTACAATTTTGATTTCAATGACCTAAACAATATTATATGGAATATAGCCCCTGTTTGGTATACATGAAATTTTTTATTTTCATTCTTATATTCAATTTCAACCATACATTCTTCAATAAAATAACATTATCCATCACATCAATAACTTTTTTTTTCAACCACATATTTTTCATCAATTTACTATTCAGAATACATTCTTCCAAAATAATGTGGCTCAAACACACCCATTAATCAGTCATGGAAACATGTATTCCATGCTA
>CADEPE010017044.1:0-10466 GCA_902829205.1 Fraxinus paxiana | reverse complement strand
ACGAAAATATATATACACAGCAACCTAACTTTCTATACAAGGTAATCACCATAATTAAGGACTACATAAGGAAAACTAATATTTGCTATCAATATAAATCATATGACATATTCTACTTTCCAACAATTCTGTATAAAAAATTTACTTAATTTTGTGATGTATTAATTTGTCGGTATAAATGGAAACCGTGTTTGTATGATGTAGGAGTATTTTTTATTTAAGGAAACATTATTGTATGGAAGCCTAATATATTACAGCACATTCATCCAAATGACAGCCCATGCACAAGACCTGACCGGGTTATATTTTTAGCAATTGAATAAAGTGCCAATCATGACCACCGAATAAATTAAATGAGTGCTTCAAAGTTTTTGTTGGTGGTACGGTGCTCGTTGTCCATAGCTGCATTTGTTGTTTTGGATAGAATACAATGGATTAGGAAATTTTAAACCTTTGCAGGTGGGGTAATTCTTCGAATCTATTGTCAAAACCTTTTAATATTCCTTGCAAATGTGTCTCTAGCTATTACCTGTTTTGCAATCAAGAAATGCACAAGAATTCTAATTTTAATTTCTCATTGTTTACTTTTTCCTTCTTTTCATCGAGTTCTTATACAAAAATGGGGTAATGATTCAGCACAATAATGGTTAATCGAGAAATAAACAATGAAATTAGCGAAATTGTATGGATCTTTTGTTTTCTTTTCAGTAGGTTAGGTGTTATTTTCCATACCGAATTGGAATCAAAGCAAAACCCCCATAAGATTGGATACGGAATTAGAGTAAAAAACTAATGGAAACTTCAGAACAAATTGATTGACAACATCCAGCAATAATGCATCTTAAGACAATGATTGAAGGCCTTAGGTAAACATTATTGCCGAGTAACAATTGTTCCATTTGTACATAAATTAATATGCCAGAAAAGTGCCGGAACACTCACATGGGGGTGGGCCTTATGTAAGTAAAATATTGCAAAAAAAGGCCCCACCCGTGTCTTGTCTGTTGCATTTCTGTATATTTATTTTTGTACATAGCACCTTTGACTCCATGTGAGTAAAATATTGCAAAAAAAATGCCTCATCTATGTGTCTTGTATGTTGCATTTCTGTATATTTATTTCTATACACAGCACCTTTGGCCAAGTAAATCAAGCATAGTACTATTTATATTTTCTACTACTTGTATAATTTTCAAACTCTTAAGACATCGTGGAATGTGATAAAAAAAAAAAAATCTAGACATTTAGCCCCTGATTGGTACTCATTAAAACAATTCATTTCAACTACATATTTTATGGGTCCTACAACTTTTCAAACACATATTTCACCAATTTGTACCAAAATATATTGAAAATCTGATTTTAATCCCCACCAAACATGTAATTAAAGTTAATTCGTTACTATTTTTTGATCTTCAGCACTTTGTAGCTCAAATTCGTAACGAAAAAAATAGTGGGGCTTTAAGTAGTATTTATTGGATGATTTGGAGGGTTCGGCCTATATAAGCAGTTCGTGTGGAAAGAAGGCCAATAAAAAAAAAAATCTTAAAGCAGGAAAAATGCATTATATTGAGAGTTAGAAAAAGGATGCAAGACATAGCTTTTGGAACCGCCTCTACTTCCAAAAGCCATTACTTTTGTCATGCATAAAGAGTAAAGAGAGATGACGGTGCTTTTACTTTAGGTTTTTCACTTTTTACAAACCGGGTTCTCTATCGAATCAAAAATATGAAACCACCCGACGCCATTTTTCTACTTGATCCACATTATGGCTCACGCCATGTGTTGATCCATTTACAAGTAGAATTGGTCAATTCCCCTTCAAGCACTTTGATAGCACGAAACCAGTAGCGTGTATATGAGCCATCACCATAGTGTAGACCAAAGCCAAATCAGACAAATTGCGTCACGATAAAATGCCGTTTTCTTTTATTTTTGTCAAAAATATCTTAAATATTTTTGAATGAGACGGTTTAACGTGATATTTGAATAGCTAAAAATCTAACTTCTAGTCTTATAAAAAATTGTATGTCGAGTATTTGATGTAAAAAATTAGATGCGTGTGTACTTGAAAGACTCCTATGATCACAAATTCAATAATTAATGATAAAAAGAAACATATATAACTGAAGATATTTTCATCATTCAAGACCTTTTCCATATTAAATATCTAAAAAACAATTTTTTAACATCATTTGGGTAGAAAGCTGAGAAATTTATAATTTTTTTTAAATTTTTTTTTTTGTTTGTAATATGAAACTGAGCAACTTGCACTATAGTATATAATAAATTTACAAAAGATCCCATAAAGAATATGTTAGGTTAAATATTTAGATGTCACCTAGCAGGGTTATTAAATGAATTCAATTGCAATCTGGATAGAGACAGGGCTCAAACAAATAACACTGCCAAAACTCAACATTTTTTTTAATATGTGAATGCTTGAAGCACTAGTCATTTTCCATATACAAAACAAAATTAAGTGGCATGTTTGGTACATAAATAGATTTAATAAATATAATAATGTATCAATTTCATGGAACAAATTTTATGATTATCCTCTTTAATTCATCTGATGCATATCATAACATGTCTAGACAAAGTAATAACACAAGTCATGCACATATGTACACTTGCATCGGACAGGATAAAATATTGGCATCATGTTTGTTTGGTACACGAATTCGACGTGACAATGGATCGATTTCATGAATTATGCTATTTTGTACACTTTGGTTGACAGATGAAGTTGTGGCAACAAATAATTTGATGTCAGTGTTTATTTTTAAAACAATTTAATGATGTAACATCATGTAACATTCTGTCATCCAAGGTGTTAAAATTCTCTGACAATGTAGCAAGATTGCAATTTCATTATGCTCTTGAATTACGAAACATTGGTAGCGGGCACAATAATAACACAAGTCGTGCATTATATTATTTCAAAGTATTTTAAATTTTAATTTGTATAATCCATTTGGTCGTGACAAGCAATAACATGCATAATATTGATGTATAATGGTGTTACCAGCCAAGCATATTACAAAACATAGTTGAATAATAATTGTAAAGAATCTGAAATACTACATAGGAGACAATGCTTGTTTATACCCCACCCCACCCCACCCCACCCCACGCACATAAACTAAAGGGGAAATAAAGGTTTATAAAATTGGGTGAAGGGAGGTTGGAAGCTTCATATATTCCAATTTCAAAAGTGTTTGCTATAACAAATGTTTATCGTATTATTATTACATATACCCTTTTTCTGTATATCCTCATATCAACCGTTGATTTCATTTTACTCTATGATCAAACCTTTCTTTCAAAACGTGTCACACCAGACACCTAGATACGTGGCAGCTACTCCGTCTATTATTGGTTGTTTTCTTCATTCCATTATTTATGAATCATGCCCCACCATTTTGTTTATCCTTTCATCTCCGTCCCTGTAGGTACTAAATTTTTACTGTCACACTTTAAAAAAAAAAAATTCTTTTAGCTAATTTCTGTCCTTTTCTTCAGCATTGAGTACTAACAATACTCTTAAAGAGTGAATTTGATTAAGCCCTTGTTTAATCCTTGTTATTTTCAAAATATATTTCTTTTTTATTTTCAATCACATTTTTCAATAAAAATAATATTACACATAAATTTAAATTTTTCTTTATTTTTTAACCATACATTCTCTATTAAAATACTATTCTAGAATACATTTTAAACAAAAAGCGCCCAGGCTCTAAAATTCTTAGTTTTAGTTTTATCAGTTTTTATTTGAGTGGGCCACCATCTCTTTTTGTACTGATAATTGGACATGTACCTCTATATAAGAAGTAGCCAGTGTAAAGAAAGGTTTCAAAAGAAAGTTTAAGAGAACAGCTTTAGAACCCTTTCTTTCTTCTCTTTATTTGTTGGTAGGCAAGAAAAGAATCCATTTCTTGGAGGGAAGTTTCACTCTTGCAGATTCTCACTACTGTTTAAATTATAAGCCTTTTTTTGTTTCTTCAAGATTTTACTTGTTATTTTCTTGAAAGCATTAATTTGCTTAAGAATAGAGAGTTTAGAGTTATATACAAAATGGGAGTTTCAGGGACCTTAGATTACCTGTCTGATTTGATGAGCAGTGGACATAAACACAAGAAGAGGAAGCAGTTACAAACTGTGAATCTCAAGGTCAGAATGGACTGTGATGGCTGTGAACTTAAGGTCAAGAAAGCCTTGTCTTCATTAAGTGGTGAGATTTTTTCATTTTCTTACTGTCTCATCCACATGTTAGGTCTTTGATGAAAAAACGAAACCAACTCTCTTTAATTTCAATTTAGGCTTTAGACGAGGGTGTTTCAACATTTTCTAACAACTCACACACACACAGAGAACAAGTATTTATGACATATATGAGAATGCGTGCATAATTTTATGTAAGGAAATGTTTTTGAAGTGAAAAATTGTGTTAATTTCTTTTCAGGGGTCAAGTCTGTGGAGATAAACAGGAAACAGCAGAAGGTGACAGTAACAGGATATGTAGAACAGAGCAAAGTGCTGAAGAAAGCAAAGTCAACAGGGAAAAAGGCAGAGATATGGCCATATGTACCCTACAATCTTGTGGCACAACCCTTTGCAATTCAAGCTTATGACAAGAAGGCACCCCCTGGTTTTGTCAGAAAAGTAGACAACCCGACAACTGGAAATGGAAATAGACTTGAGGACCCCTACATCACAATGTTCAGTGATGATAATCCAAATGCCTGCTCCATCATGTAATAATATAATGGACTGGATCGATGTCCATTTCTGGGCTTCTTTTCAATCTATTTTACTTTTGTTTTGGTTTTTATCCTTTTTGGGTTTATTTAGGTACTTTTCCCATGTGGGATTAAACAAGCTATTGTTAAATCTTGGTTGCAACTGGTTTTGGTATAATGACTGATGTAGAATCAAGAATGCATGGTTTTTTTTGTAATTATTTAAAAAATAAATAAAATATTCCGCTATTGAGAAACCTTTTTTTTTTTTTTGCATGCATGAAAGCATGTTTTACACCATGGTCAACAGAAGAAGAACTTGGCCTGCCTCGGTTGTGATTGTGCTAGAGGACTTCGTTCGGTGATTAAGCTCAACACTTGGTATAAAATTGTATTACACAGGATAATAAATAATATTTTAAGTTTTTGTCTTGATTAATATTGTCTAGTAATATCTAATTTACCTTGCGAATTATGTCTGGAAGCGGAAAATAACTAGGCAGGGAAAGGTCTAGCTCTTAGAAATGGAATAATGTCACACAATCTTATCAGAGGAAATTGCAAAAAATGTCTACTTTTACACGGTCATTTGCAAAAGTATTCAAAATTTCTTCAATATCCATTTTACTATAATATAGACCAAAATGCCCTCATTAACAATTTTAAATTTCACAATCAAGACAAAATTATTTATATACTTAAAAATTTTATTGACCAATAATAATTTGGCACATAACTTATACTACTTATTTTAAAAAGTATCATATCAATCATGCATTAATTGCTCATTTATACCGATAAATGAGTAAATAAAATATTTATGAAATGTCGAGAAATATATTTAAAATGTCAAGAACATTATGAAATGTAGAGAGCTTTCATATTCAAAATGAATACAATTGGCATGAAAAATGACAATGTCGAGCTTAATTGAAGTTGTTATGGAGCAATTGAAGATCAATCAATTTGACTAATATGAAAATTTAAGAGATGAATTGGAAGAGATTCACAAGTTTCGAGAGATAAATCAAAGTTTGAAAATTAAATTGCAACTTTCGAAACTTGCATCGGCTCAACCATGGACAAACTTTCGAAACTTGCATCGGTTCAACTACAGTCAATTGTGGGTAATAAAGACCAAATTATAAAAATTCAAGATGAATGACCAATGATGCAAATAGAAAGTGACTCGAGTCATGATCATTAGTTTGTGGTAGAGATTTTTCGTAATGATTTGACAAGTTTTTGTTTCAATTAAATCATCTCGTCCACTCCATCTTAGACAATAATGAAAAATCCAACGTGTCAGATTAACATCATGCGCATATTTTGTTAGTGACATGGTTGTCTCATCCAAGTGGTCAAAACATATTTCATTTATTTTTGGCTTTCCTTAAGCTTAGAACAGTTCAATTAATCTGTCGCATAAATAAAATACCTTTTATGCAACAATTTTTTTACATTCAAAATCATATTTTCCAAAAGTTGATTGAATCTCTAAGGCTCCATAAAGGCAAGGCAAAAAAAGAAAGATGCAAACTAAAGCATTTCCTTTTGTTGTTGGGAGAATATTTGCAAAACAAAACAGAGGTTTGAAAGTGTAAAGAAGAAGCTGTTGTGAACCCCACTTATCATGTTTAGGCACCTCCCTCCTCTTCTTTAAGATATGGTCGCTGGCGGACCCAGGGGGGTCGGGTGGGGGGCACGTGCCCCCAACTTTGGAGATTTATTTTTTTATTTTTTTGTAAAGTTATGTTTGATATCCGATTGAAATCTAAATTTTAATCTAAATCAAAGTTAACAATTAATTTTAATAACATATTTCATGAAATTCATAATTGTTTAACTTTTATCAAAATTTACTACAAATTTGATTTTAATCTCCACCAAATGGGCAAAATCACAATAAATTTGAATTTCGATAACATGCTAATTATAAAAATTCTCCGACGATCGTACGCTAATCGAATCTACAAATTACTTATGTCATATCAAAACTTATTTCGAGAACTACATTATGAGCATATCGAACAGTCCAAACATACATCGAAAATAGTTAAAAATACGTTAAACGTGAGTTTCAAAGAAAGACGTCTAACTTGCATTTAAAAAAAAAATCAGTTATTTCATTCACAATTATTATTTTTACGATACAAATTTCTCAATGTAATTTTCATCATTTTATTAGTAAATTTTATATAGAATAATATGACATAAAAAAATTTCAAAATTTTACATTCGAAAAAGTCACATCTCATATAAATTTTTGAATGCAAAATTACATGGGGTATGATTTTTTTGAACGTAAACTTTTTATTGTAAAACTTCTCTCAACTTCTTTGCAAGTTCGATTGTACTTCCTCACTTTAAAGTTTTGCGTCTGCGCCCTGGATATGGTAGATATTATTGTAAGTTAAGTTCATTGTCAAGGCTACTTTAATCTTTCCATGTCTGGGCTTCTATTTTAAGAGTTATACACTATGATTTATTTCCTGTTTACCATTGAGAGTAAGTTTTGATCTTTGGTTAACTTGAAATCCCTTGCATTCTACAGCGAGTGGACTTGTACTGCTTGTGTGACCGAAGTTTTTTAGTGACATTCTTGTTCGACCAATAAATTTATTTCTTCTCTACTCGAGTTGCTTTCAACTCCAATGGTTGCAATTTTCCGAGTTAATTTGCCAAATTTTCTAGTCACAAACCAATTAACTTAACAAATACACATCACATGCAAAACTAACTTCAAAATGATTGAGATGTTAATTGGTTTCAGGGTGTGTATGAGCCACATTATTGTGGAAGAATATATTTTGGAATAGTAGATTGATGGCGAACGTGTGGTTGAAAAAGAGGGAAAAGTTATTGACGTGATGAAAAATATTATTTATTGAAAAAAACGTGGTTGAAAATGAGTAGAAGAATGAAAATGAAAATTTCACTGTGTACCAAATATGGACTCAATTTCAAATACCAGACAAGCTGTTCGTTTCACAAATTCAAGATTAGTCACATCACAACGAAACAATTCCATCATCCATTAATAGGGCTGTGACAAACAACTGTATGCCTTTGTTTCCACGCATCAAATTATAGGGTGGTTGGTTTCAAGACCCACCACCTTAACCATTACAAATTCACAGCCATATATCGAGAAAATAAGGTTTTAATGTTGAAAGCATGGAAATTTAGTGCTATGCATATTTCTTAATCATAATACATTTCTGTACATACTCGCTCCGATAGAATTGGACAGGACAAGTTTAAAATTTTATCTAATACCCGTCTTCCTTAATCTTATCCAATCTTGTATACTCAGCATACCAAGTATACAGTATGTGTGTATGACTAATGAATGGCCTCAATATCAACAAAATGAATCTGCACTGATTCTTCTACCTTCATACCAAACTATTTCTACATCAGGTAATAAATGGAGTGGTCCATGAGATTTTTAGACCTAAAATCTTCAATAATTCATTTGAATTGAAGTATATGATATGTTGCACTTCAAGAATCAAATAAACAATGAATTGTTTATGGAATGCTAGATGAGTGCAGAGTTGAGCAATTCTAGTAAAAAGAGTACCTTTTAATAGGGTCCATTAAATTATGGCTTTTATTGCATGGACTTTAGCATGTGCTGCCTTTGTATCTGCCTAATGTGTTCAAACTGGAAAAGGTGAGGCTCTATATTCTTAGAACCCAGCAAAGTGATTTCAAGCATCAGAGTACAACAAATTGCAAAAAATGGAGTTTCTCCATGAAAAAAGAATACAGTGACCTTTTCTCTTTCAGGACAATTGTAGTAGAGGTCGCAAACCTGTAGCCGATGTTTTAAGTTGGTCCTAAGCTTTTAAATCTAGAAATTTAATCTTCAACCTTTCAAATATGTAGTACTTTAGTCCCTGATAGACAGACGGATTAAAATTTTAAATGCAAAAGTTAGGGCAAATGTCATAGGCTGGGAAGTAACTTTCCCATTTCTGTTTAAATCTAGGTAAAACCATCCATTCATTATAGAATTCAGAGGTTAAGGTGTTGAACAGTCGTGAGAGATTCCTAAGGTCGTTGTCAAAGATAATGAATCGTATGAATAAGGTATCTCTGTTTTTCTGCTTAGACCAACACAGGACTATATGTCTATATCGAAGAGGAGATTGGTGGCATTGTCAAAAAATGCACAAACGCTTTACATCTATTATCATTTCACAACTAGCAATTACAATAGGATTTCTATGGTTGAACATCGATAAAATCAAATTTCATTTTTTTGATTAGGTTTTTAACTATTGAGAGTACATAAATTTCTAGAAATTTTGACACAAATAGCACCAGCCATCTCCTGTCAAAGGTCATGTAATTAACGTTTCCAGTTAGACAATGTGCACAAAAAGAAAACTTGATATTCATAGAAGTTTACTTAGAAACTCACTTGGTTTTGATGCTTAGATTCACAGCTCTTTATTTCCTATTTCCTTTGTAGATATTGACAAATTTGACGTCATAAACAAGCGTTGCATTTCCAGGTATGTTACAATCCCCTGTGCAACAAGGTAAAGGTTTTGGTTGGTAATAGATAGTCGCAACAAAAACAAATCAGTGCCTCAGATTTTCCAGTGTATGGAAATGAAAAAAAGAAAAAAAAATCTTCCAAGATTTTTCAAGCTTATGGTATGCAGAACCTCAGAATTTTAATTCTACAATATTTAGGACAAGTAAAAATCACCTGAAAAGCAGCCGGCTGGTTCAGGTCCATATGCTAAATGTGGAGGGATCTGAATCTTGCGTTTACCACCTATTACAAAATGTCGAGATGAATTCTCATAGTCCTATAGAACTGCATAAAGAACACCATCACGAAGAAATAGAAAAACGAGCTTTTTTTTATATCATCTGTGTCTTACCAACTTGCATTGGGGGTACACCTCCACCTCCCAAGATTCCCTGATCTAATCCTTTAATGACCTGTACAAAACAAATTCTTATGAAATGACAATGCCAACTGAAAAATTAGAAGCAAGCATCAACTGAAAACAGACAGTAATCAGCTAAGACACATTTTCAGACAAAAGGGTTTATTGCTTCTCTTATCGGCACAGGCATTGCATTATAACTCTTAAAGCACACCAATCTTTTCTTTTTTTTTTTTCATGTATTTTTGCTATACTGGTTTGAACAAAATTAAGTTCCAACTCAACTCTTTAATTGAGTCAAGCAAGAGGCTCTTCACACATTTTCAAGCATAAAAAAAATATAAAAATAAAAATAAAAAATGATTTCAAATACAGCAGTTTCATCTTGAACTACCCCCTAAATGAACTAGAACGTGTCTCTGATTTATTTTCCTCCAGAAAAATACTGAACCTTCTATCCTGTTTAGCATCAGCTTTTAGGGGTGTATATAATATAGTTTGATCATATACCATTGAAACTCTATTCATGTGAATCTGGAGATCATTTTTTACATTATGTATTCGCCAAACAACCCTTAATTGCAACAAAGTCGGGGAAAATCTCCACTCTGGGTCTAGAGCTACATCTACTCTAGTATCCAATGAAATTATATCTTCACTAAAAAGGTCTTTAAAATTTGCCACAGAGGGTTATATCATAATTGGTCAATCTATTGGAGAAAACTACAAAGAAAAATCTCATGATTTGCATTATAAGTTCACTTTTGTCCTTTTCAAATACATCCACCTTGACGTAACCTCGTAGCTGTTC
>CADEPE010017021.1:0-12195 GCA_902829205.1 Fraxinus paxiana | reverse complement strand
TTGACATGATTTATTTCCTTAACAATGTCTAAGCTTGTATTCTTGGTTTTTTCAAAGTCACATAACGATATCCTATCTTACAGAAAAAATGTCATTTAATTTCGTTGACATTAAATATACACGAATTGTTGTATCACCAAAGTTGGAATCCATGTCCTGTAGTGACTTGAGTCAGTTTGCTTATAGTTCTAGTCCAGGATATGATGTTTGTTCATGATTGGCCTGTACTCCATTCAGGGAGAAGACCGGAAAGGGGAAAAAGGAAAACTAAAAAATAAGCCAAGCGCTGTAAGAAACACTATATAATTATTCTGTATAGCTTCTTCTTTTTCTTACTTGTGAAAATAAATAAGGACTGAGGAGTCTCTATGCTTTATAAAAAATTATATAAATATCTATTTTGTACAGCAAATCTTTATGGATTTAAGGCTTTGGTGGTTTAGAACAGTACAAGTGGAGGTGTTATTTTTTGTTTGATGGGAAATAAACGGGATAAGTTGGTCTGGCACTATTTCTGTTGAGTTGCGCTGCTATGTGAGATGAAAATTTATGTCCTTGTGATAACTATGCATGCAGGATCATCGTCAACAGATATAAAAATAGAGAAAATTGATTGTTCTCGTGACGAGCGAATGTACTGGTATGGCTTCCTCATTTGTGTGATTTAATATATCTGCCTTTTTTAGCTTAATGTTATTATTGATCCAATGATGTGGCTTCCTTTCTTGCAGTGATAATTGCAGTACCTCTATTGCCGATTTTCACAGAAGCTGTCCAAATTGTTCATACGATCTCTGCCTGACTTGTTGTAGGGAGATTCGAGAAGGCTGTTTGAAAGGATGTGATAAAGGGGTTGTAATTCAGTATATTAGTAGAGGGGTAAACTACTTTCATGGAATAGAAACTCGTACAACTTCGAAAAAGGAAACTTCTTCTATATCATGCATAGCATCACATTCTAGGAGTGAGCAGATGCCACTACCTGAGTGGAAGGCAAATGTATCCGGTGAGATTCCTTGCCCTCCGAAAGAGAAGGGTGGTTGTGGACATGGTACTCTGGAGCTCAAGTGCATTTTGGGTGAAAGCTGGGTTTCGCAGTTAAAGAAGAAGGTTGAAAATTTAGTTGTAACATGTGGACTTGCTGATGTATCTCAAGTTCCCAAGCAATGTCCTTGTGTCAAAATCAATGAGGGCATTGCTGTCAACAATGAGAAACTGCGGAAAGCTGCTTCTAGAAGAAATTCTGGTGACAATTATTTGTTCTGTCCTTCGGCTAGTGACATCCAGCTGGGGGAACTGGAGCACTTCCAGAAACACTGGATCATGGGAGAGCCAATTATTGTTAGTGATGTTCTCAAACTTACAACTGGTCTGAGTTGGGATCCAATGGTAATGTGGCGTGCATTCCGTGAAATTTCAATTAAAAGAGGTTCCTCTGACTTGATGGTGACCGCTGTAGATTGCCTAGACTCCTGTGAGGTAAGTACTTCTTAAACACCACTTTCTTTTATCCCTCTGGATTTGTACTTCTGTAAGATGGGGCTGATATATTGGTCTTATCTCGTGTTTTATTGCACCTTTTTAAACCAAATTATCTGTCTTGTCTTACTGGATATTATCTTCCCCATGCGAAGTGGGATTGAGATTATTCTCCTTGTACTGTTTCATTATCTATTAATGAAGAAATATCATTTACGATCATTCCTGAAGTTCTCTCCTTTGGTGTACAACTTGTTCCTACACTTGTGCAAACAACGACTATTTCTGCCAACCCCTCTCCTTTGTTCCATTTGATCGGCTTTGTCCCAAGCACCGAGCTTAACATAGTGTCTCCTAGATTCCCATGAGCTCAACGAATGTTAGCACTTATTAGCGTCTTGTATATAATTAGCTGTAGCTTAATTCTTGCTGTTTCTTCCATTTTAGTCTCCCGGCTAGTTGTATGGATATTTTTATTTTTCAGGGTAGGTCTCTTTGAGATCGGATGGAAGGATTTCTTTCTTTTGTACAAGTCTCTATACAACTTCCTTTTTTCAGTTGAGGAATATCATTTACAATCATTCCCAAACTCTCTCCTTATCAAAATGAATGATTCCTTGCTTTATTCTGACTTCTTATATTTCTAATTACAATGTAATACAAGAACGCTAACGTTGATTATCCCTCGTAAATAGATATTGCTTCATTTTTTTTTGATAACTGTGGATGTCCGGACTAGCTTGCGCGCACCTCGACTAATTCCACGGGGCCTGAGATTTACAGTCAGATACTCACTTCAGTGGCCCTGAGGGGACTCAAACTGGTGACCATTGGGGAGAAAATCCAAGGTCTGACTAATTGAGCAACTCGTAAGGGTTAAATAGATATTGCTTCATTACCAGGATATTAATCGAAAGGAAACTTTATTGTTAAATAAATTACTGAATGGCCTATGACTAGCTTCTAATATTATTTCTTTGCGAGATGCTTTGCTCCAGCTTCAATTTTCCAACTACGAACAGATTTAGTGTGATTAGCTATCAATCTTAACAGTTGTTGCCTGATCTGTCTTAAATTTAGATATGAGTGAAGATTTATAAACTCTGTCAAAAACATTCATTCATTTTGTCAGTCTCGTTCATACAATACTAAAAATAATCCACTCTCTTAAAGGGTGATTGCTAAGTCTAACCCATGATTGAAAAAATATTATGAAGAAGAATAGAACCCTCTTAGAAGGATAATTGTTGTAAGTCCAATTCAGGATTGAAAATATGTAATGAAAGAAGAAACAGAACCCTCTTAAAAGAGTCGTTGCTGTAAGTCATACCCATGATTGAAAATATATTTCCACCATGCTTATTCACCTGTATGTCTATGGACTCTTGATGGTGCCTGAACTCTCAACTACAATCTCAACACATATGCTTTTCATATGTTCATAGTTGTGTTGGGTGTAGATGCATAGTACTTAATTTTCTTGTAGTATGAGATACTCTCATTCCTTATTAAGTCACTGAGTTGTGTCCATAAGAGATGATAATTTCTCTTGGCATTTTTTCCATCAACTTCCTCATGTAACTTCTCTAGAGCTTTAAAAGTAACGAAAGATTATGATTCATAATCTTGGCAGCAAGCTGCATGAATTTCTCCATATGGACCATTCATTTCCCGATTTGGCTGGATCTTCAACAAATATTGGTGGCTTGATACAATAAACATCTTGGTCTATAGTTTATGATGCCAATTTTGCATAGCACTAATTACTTTTCTGCAAGGAAATAAGTATTCTAGTTCTAGTTTGATTGAGTATAGCACTAAGGACCTCAATGCCACCACGTACATCACACACCATTTAGGAATTAGATGAAATCAATATCCTTAGATGTGTATTAAACCGTCTTTTGCAAGCCAAATGCTTGATTCAATGAGGGAATAACCTATCACAAAGAATTTGGATGTCTTAGAGAACAAATGAATTGCCAAGGGCCTTTTATTCATCTTCGCTCTTATGCTCTTTATTGTGATTTATTTTTGTTTTTTGTTAAGCCATTCTTGGTACCCTATTAGGTGAACTCACCCTTATTCTTACACTTCGTCACTGCTATTTCAAATTTTAATTCAATCCACTTCTTAACAAACTAAGACCAAAAGTTTAAATATGACGACTTCATTTTTTCTTATTGTGTTGTATCGGATTTGATAGCACAATCATATGGAATCATAAAAAGTTGGAGACGGAAATTCTAAAATGCTAAAATAAACTAACAAGATATCCACGTTGGAACATGGTATTCGAGCAATATGAGCTATTACATTTTTCTTCTTCAAGCCTTTGATTGCCTATTATCTCTATTAATTGTTTTCTTTTTCTATTTTTTTTGTCATTATGTTAGAATTTTGTGATGCTAGAATTCCTGAAACCTAAATTATGATTGCAAATTATCATCTCATTTTAACAATTTAACCCTTAAGAGTGCTACAGAAAAACTTAATAAAGTTTTTAGAATGAAGGCCAAACTTTTTTTGAAATGTAGAGGAAAATAGGCTATTTAGTTGGCACCATTGGAGAATCATAGGAATTTGATTTCCTTTGGAACATGGGAAGCTGAAATTCAATGGTTATGAGTTAGGCTACTTAATTCTATAGAGCCTTATATTGGAAAACCCTTTTTCCTCCCTTCAGCCAAAGAAATTCAAGATAATATCTCAGGCTTTTTAAAAAGAGGAAACACATCTCGAGTATTTGTTCACTACAACACTAAAAATTGTATGGCGAGAATTAGATCTTAGTAGCATGTAGAGACGGAATTACCCGTTGATGCAGTAAGGTTAGTCAAGTTGCCTTCAACGTGTTCGGTTTTTGAATTTTTGGTTGGACTTCATCAAGATTTATACAGTGTAAAAAGGTTATATTATTGCTAAGCTTAGGTTCTTTACATGAAGCACGTTGTCTCGTACATGACGAGGAAAGATGCCGCACTTTTATGTTGGGAATAAACTCCACCTCGAACCAAATTTCTGCTCTAAGAGCAAGTGAAGATAGCTTCAACGGACATGTTCGGTTACTTGGCAAAGGATTTGGTGAAAAAACAATCAATGGTGATTATTTCAACAAACCAAGACATTAGGGAGAACTTTTGTAAGCTATATGTGAGGCCTGCTTAGAGTGAAAAAGGATGCAAACAACCACAATAAAAGGCATATCAAGGAGTTTTGGATGGAGGAACATAATAAATAGAGTAAAATAAACTTTTGAGAAGCTACCTTTCATTTGGGAACATGTGGACCACATGCAGAAACTGTTTGGTTCTTTGGAACTTGCTTCTTCCTCTACTTTTACTTATCCATGTAATACCCCAGTACAACCCCATCTAAACCTTACGTACATCCTCTAATTCTTGGATCATCGATTAGGGGACTTTTAAATCATATGGCAAGTAAGGCATATAGTTTCCAAACTTAAATTCGATGGTTTGCAAAAGAAAAAGTTAAGGCAACTTTCGTTATTGCTACTCATCTGAATGGTTCTTCAAACTTGTTATCTTTTCTCTACGTACATAAAATTTTGTTGTGATCTTTTCTATATCTCCAAAGTGACAATCTTACTATTTAGTTACTTTCTATCTACATTTTTTTCCCGTACATTTTTCAAAAACTAGTAGGAAGAGGTTGGCAATTTAGAAAGAGAGAGGGGTAGGGGGTGCGGTTGTATTATCTTATTTCAAATAGTAATAAGATGCTAAGAAAGATTTTAAACTAATATGAGTATCGTGTTTGACACGTTGACATGCGATTTTTTGAAAAAGGTCCGACACAATACGTTGTCGACACGTTAATTAAAATATTATTTTCTTAACCCTCGTTTGAGCCCCATTTTAACAAAATAATGAATTTTGTAATATTGATTTTTTTTTTTAGATTGTAAGTTTTGGATTTACTTATAAATTATTTTATTGGAAGAATGTGGTTGAAAATGAGTTTGAGGAAAAATGTATTTTGGGATAATGGGGCTCAAACAGGGGCTTAGTTTTTAAAATTTCTGAATTTAATAGTCTAAAGTAATAAGTTTTTTTTTTTTTTTTTTAATACTTATTGCATCATATATAAATTATTAAATAACAAATAGATTTAGCTGGATTTTTAATTGCGGTAAAATGATAAATCTAAATGGTATAAAATTTGCTTCCTTTTTTGATTTGGAATACCTCTCGCTTGTTTTTGAATTAAGGGCAAGAGTAATTCATTTGTTACAAAATAAAGTTAATTTCACTTTTTCATAGAAGTCATCTCAAATGACCTAAACATGCCTCTTCATTTCTCCTTCAACAAATTAGGGTTGCTATTCTTCTTCCTCGGCCGCTAACTAATCACGCTTACTGTTTTCAGTTCTTCCTCAACCGTTGACGGAAATTACTGCTTAAACAATTCTTCCTTAGCCGTTGACTGAAATCGAAGCCTGAAGAGTTCTTCCACTAAACTTCAGTTTATTGCTTTATTTTCTTCCATTCTTCTTCGCAAGGGATGTGTTGCAAGGACCTCTGCCACGCGTCGGAGATGTAGTGATGTCCGATACATATTGGATACTGATACACCAACGTCGACAGCGTGTCGGTGCTTTCCAGTTGAGATGAAGTGTTTGCTGTTTAGAAACATGAAAATATGGTGAGAGAAATTTGCTGCTTCATTTTTGACTTGGTCATCCTATTTTTGTTTTCTTCCTCATTCTTTACAAGGCTTGTCTTTCTAAATTTCAATTTCAAGTATATGAACTATCAAGAAGTCTTCTTTTACCCTTTACAATAAGAAATAACATGTTTGAAATTCCTTTTTCCTTAAATGTATACTGATGTTTGGGAGCCATCAAGAGGTACTTTCTACCTTATTATAAATGGTATGTCGATGACTGAACTAGAATCTCTTAGATTTTACTTGATGAAAGAAAAATTTCACGTGACTGCAATTTTCCTAAGCTTTCAACAATTCATCTCCAATTCTTAGGTTTGAAATAAAATGTGGAAGTATTGAAATAAAATAATAGATTTAACCGTATAACTTTCATACAAACATAAAATAAATCTATGAAGTAGCAATTAGTAAAATAATAACTCCTCAAATTAGTATTCACATAGTAAAATTGTAATTTTCTACTAGAAATATAAACAATCTAGTAGTCACTTGTATCATTAATATTGAAAAGAACTTATTAGTATCATCAATGAGCATGTTTGAAACATTAACCCACGACTTATAAGCCATGGGCGTACGAAATTTTGTGGGTTGAAATATATCACATAAATAAGGTTTATCTTCCTTTTTCCTTAATATTAATTTGCATGGGACCCACTCCCTACATATTTTTAACCAACATCTGTGTAGGACCCATTATTTAGAAGCTATTGACTTATTTGCCAAACATGCCCAACATATTTAATTATCCTACCATCATCATTATCAATTTCTTCTCATTCTTCGTTAGTTTGTCGTCATCCTTGACTTGCAATGGTGCTTTTTCCTTTTCACCTCCTTCCATTTTAAGGCGGAAAAAAGGAGAACAAGAAACCCACGAACTGTTCTAAGCTAAAAATATACCAAAACGTTAAGGATAGTACCAATGTTTTAAAAGGCATAAATCATAATCGGGTACTTGGGTAATTTTCCTTCGTGAGGTGATGTGTTAACATCAAGGAATTTGGAAGCGTAAGACCGTAAACCAATAAATGTCAAATATTGTTGTAATGCAAAATTAGCGCGTTATAAATCATATACTATCTTCAAAATTCATAATAAAACAATTTAAGACAAACAAAAGAAATATTTAAAGAATAGAATAGTAATCGTTGATCTCGAAAAATGGTTCGTGACCAACAGAATAAGTGTTCGCGTATATTCCTCCTTGCACATGGTAGCATGCCGTTAGTCATTCGTGGCCTTTTCCGTCGGGGTGGAAGTGGCCGTCAGCACTCCGATGGTCAAGTTAGTATTTCAGTCAACCAGAAGTGGTGCCTGACGGTGAAGTGGCCACTGTGACGTGATTGAGAATGTGCGTAAACATAGTGTGAGGTTTTTTAGAGTTAAAATGACTAGAATGCAAAAGATTAGAATCGGAACCCCCACTTCATTACAGTGTGGGGAAATTTATACTAGAGAAGGGAAGAGAACCGTAGGATGGTGGGACATGTGGCGTCAAATTCTGGACGGACCATCCTCTTATAGATGTTAATCTCTCAATCCATAGGTTGGCGGGCATTAAATGATGTCTGACATAGCATCTGAATTGACCGTTCATGACCCGCTACACATTCCATCAATCAGTCAAGGACTTTGGAAAGATCTCTTTACAGAAGATTTTGGTAGAAGTGTGGCAAGGTGTTAGGGATGCGGAGTGCGGGCCTTTGCATTCGTTGTGAATTGCGGATGAGTTCGGCTTTGCTGTCAAGTGAGAGCAAGTGTTTTCAGCTCGGAATGATGGGATCAGTTTGTTCGTTGCGAATTCGGTTCGTCTGCCACGTAGCGACATGAGATCAGTTCTTCTACACGTGACAGATAAGGTGGACGAATGAGGCGGCGAACCTCTGTAGGCCCATAACAGTAACTATTACTTTAATTGGTCGGATAATATAGCCTATGTTTGAGCCTCATTATTTAAATGCTCATTTTCAATTCCACATTCACTCAATAAAATATTTTTCATCTAAATTCAAATTTTTTTTCTACTTTTTAACCACACATTCTTCATAAATTCATTATTATAAAACTCATTTTCAAAAAAAAAAAAAAATCATTAAAAATGGTTGTTGGCTTTTTTTTTTTAAAAGCAACTTTTAAACCAAGACTAAATTAGCCCATATTTGAGCCAAATTATGGTAGAATGAGAATGAAAAATATAGTCGTTATTGGGCCCATACATAAGAGATATAAAATTTGAATTTAAACCCCTATTTGGTACAAATTTTCATTTTCATTTTCATTCTTCTACTCATTTTCAACCACACGTTTTTTAATAAAATAATATTTTCCATCACATCAATAACATTTCCTCCTTTTTCAACCATGCATTCTCTATCAATCTACTATTCCAGAATATATTCTTTCAAAATAATGTAGCTCAAACACGCCCTAAATGTTGATGTGATGGATAACGGTCACATTTTTCATTTTAATGAGATAATAATGTAGATTAAGCACGACCTTAATTACTTTCTTTTTTCATTTGATGTGATGGATGAATATGACTTTTTGAGCCTTTTGAAAATTGGTACATATGCTTGAAATGTTGTCAAATAATATTTTGCTTTGTTTGGAATTAGAATAAAAATTTTAGTAAATTTTCATAAAGTTAATAAAATATATTATTAAAAAGTTATGAATCCTATAAAATACGTAGTTAAAATTAATTGTTGACTTTGAATTTCTTACCAAACAGGAGCTTTAAAAAATACAATGTCCTTGTTTGAGTTCCGTCAAAATCACATTTTGGGGAAAATGTATTTGAGAGTAATATTTTTTGTTAAAATTGTGTGGTCAAAAAAGGAAAAAAATTTAGATTTACGTATAATATTATTTTATTGAAAAATTTGTGGTTAAAAAAATTGAGAAAAAATGTATTTTGAATAAAAGGGAACCCAACTGTTTGGCAACATAACTACAAAATTAATGATTATCGTTGAGATTTTAATAATCGTTTTAAAAGAATGAGAGAGATAAGACTAGCATTAATTTCTCACCTAACTTGGCTCCAGGTCAATGTGAATATGAAAGATTAATTAGAGATATTAGTAAACATAGTAAAATAGTAATTAAAATATCACCAATCAAAATCTTGTTTGAATTGAGCCCATGTTTGACAAAGTTTTTGAGATTATAAGTTGACGAGTCTCACAAAATAATATCTATGACGTCGAATAAGTATTAGGACGGATTAATGCAATCAAAAATTGCCAATTTAGCGCCAAATTTCAAAATATTTCATCATATTAAAATGAAAAATAACATACGAAGGAAGTAAATTTCCAATATCATGGTAATCTAACTTAATTACCCACTTAATGACGGTTGATCTAACACGTTATGATAGTTAAATAGTTATATGTTATAGTTTAATACGTAAAAAGTAAACGACAAATAACACACAACGGTGGAAGAAAAGTTCCAATATTGTGCTACTTCTATTTACTGTCATACATTAATTTTTATAGTTAAACTAACAAGCTACGATACTTAGCTCGTAAACTCTTAGCATGTTACAGTTATCGTAGTATATTAAAACTAGAACAAAACCTTTGTACATTCACCGAACAACAAAAAAATACAAAATTTTAAACACAAAGTTCAATATCTCGGTAAGCTAATCTACATACCTGTATTGCAATAAGAACCTTATTACTGAAATAAAATTGTCTGAACAATATTTCACCAAAAATAAAAGTTTGAATCCCATGCGATTTTATCTATTTGGTCAATGAATTAAATATTTTCCCTTCTCCAAATCCACGAGAGATTATTCAAATAATCACTGCACGAATAGAACACAGAGGAGCATCACTATTATATAAAGGCCTGCAGCCATGTGATGTGAGTATTCAAACAAAAATTAACCTCTTTAAATTCACTTTTCCCTGTAGTTTGACAGTGTTTTTAATGGCTTTTTTTTTGGGGGTCGAAAAAAAGGCAAAAACTCCTAACTGTTCACAGTCAAAATCGTGCAGTGTCCAATGCTGTTTGTGGGCATCCTATGGTGACAAGCGCATGTGATTTCTTTCACAAAGCCTGAAGGAATCTAATCTATATAACCTAGCTAGCTATACAGAGACGCTTCCCGAGAATATAGATACAAGAAAACAGCCGTTCCATCCCCCTCTAGCCACTCCCACCCACCAAGTCTTATCCTCCTCCCTTTATATAGTCCACTCACTCTTTATCATCTGTATAAGGGTTTCGGTTTTGCAGTTTTCTTGATTGTATTTTTCATGATAGTATAGTCTTTTTTATCTTTTGTTCTTTTAGATGCCTGTTCATGGATCTGCAAATTCATGGGTTTTTCTTCTTAAATGTTTTCCTTCACTTAGATCTGGATCTTCCATGTGAATATCATATCAGATCAGTGATTTTCTTGGGGGTGTGGATGGTTTTTAGGGTTGACTTGAATATATTTAGATTAGGGTTTGTTTGTAGAGCTCCTTGAAATCCAAAAGAGGTTCTTTATGGGAAAATTGAGCTGCTAACCCATGGATCCCTCAACCCTATCCATATCTGTAGATCCAAATTGGATGGGTTTGTGGGTTGCATGTATTAGGAGCCTGCATTTCTCAAGTTGGATCCTTCTTTGGATTGAAGGGAGCTCTATACATATCCCTACATCTTTTTTTTCTCTGTATTTTTAGTTCTTTTCTGTCAGATTCTGTTTCTTTTCAGATCTAATGTGATAAAATTTCAGATCTAATGTGATAAAAAATTCGAACTTTGATCTGGTTAAGCTTTTCTAGTACATAAAACCTAATCGATCCCTGACCCTGATGAGTAGTTTGTATCTTTCTCTAGATTTGCTTTTCCATTTTTGGTTACTGAATAAAGTCAAATATGTATATAGGTCAGCTAACCTCTTAATGTTTCTGCAGTTTTTGGGTTTTTTCTTACAAGATTTTTCAGGTGCTGATAAATTCATGCTGAAAACAGATGAGAAGGAAACCAGAATGCTTCTTTTTGGGTTCAAGAAAGGAAATATTTTTTTAGGGTTTATTTCAAAGATCAGATTAATTTCATTTTTACTGTTACATTTTGTTTGGATTCTTTCCCATTTGTTAGTCTTCAATGAATGGTGTAATAAACCAAGAAAAGCTGCTTTGACAGCAAGTACTGTATACACAATAAATGTAAATTTGGTATATTGGAAATTTGAATGTATGTAAAAATTATGTCTGAATGGTAAAAGTAAAACTAATAGTCGTTTTTTAAATTAAAAAAATTGTTGTTAGATAATATTTATATAATATTTTTTTCTTAAAATCTATTTATTCACAAGTGAAAAAATTATTGAACAATAAATATAAATCGAAGTATCATTAAAAAGTCATTGAATATTTTATATTGTAATTTAGTATCGTTTCTTCGTTCTCATTAACATTAGAACTGTGTTTATTCTAGAAAATTTAGTTTATAATCGTAATTTGAAAAATGCAAATTAAAAGCATTTTTATGTAGTCTAGATAGAAATTTAATTCTGTAATATCTTCATAATATTGAAAATGCAAATTGGAAGTTTAATATAATGGATCAATTTAATTTGTTCTTTCCTGTAAATGAAAAATAAGTCTTGACATAAATAATATTAAAACAAAAACACGGCTAATAGAAGAGAAGCATGTTTTCATTTTGTATTTTGTGTTTTTAGTGTCCATTTTGAGATTGTTGAAAATGTATTTTTTTTTGGCATTTTGAAAAATTTTGTTTTGAAAATACCAAAAATGCGCTTTGAAAAGGTTTAATTGCACAAAAACGTCCTTACGTTGACACTTATTTTGGAAAACGTCTTTACGTTTTATTTTTTCGCATTTTCGTTCTTATTTTAACGTTTCATTGCGAAAAACATCATTTTCACAACAAAACGTTCATACGTTTCATTTTTTTTTTCTTATTTCAACGTTTCATTGTGAAAAATATCTGTCACCATTTTTTAACGTAAAATAATCAATATACCATTCTATTTAAATAAAACAA
>CADEPE010016978.1:0-12081 GCA_902829205.1 Fraxinus paxiana | reverse complement strand
TTCAGACTTAGTTTGGATAAGATATACCCAAGTAGCTCGTGAAAAATCATCTACTATGGTCAAGAAATAACGGGTTCCATCATAGGCAGGGGTTGAACAAGGCCCCTAAAGGTCACAATGTATCAAGTCAAACATGGCAAGTGGCTTATGATGGCTAACAGGGAATGGGAGCTTTTGTTGCTTAGCAATAGGACAAATAGAACAAGGAACATTTATATTAGCGTTTAAACTGTCTTTTACAGCAGGATCATCAATTAAAATTAGTCTAGAACGTGAAAGGTGACCAAGTCGACAATGCCAAAGGTCAGATATATAACTTCCAGCTGCAACTGAAGCATAAACAAATGAAAAAGGAGGATTCAAAGAAGACAAAGTTGTTGTAAAGGCATTTTAAGGTACTTCCACTGTAACTAGATGATAGAGGCCATTATTGAGCTCACCCATCCCAATCGTGGTCCAGGTGGAAAGGTCCTGGATGAAGCAACAGTTTGACAAGAAAATTAAGCAGCAAGTTAGTGAATCTGTGAGCCTCTTAACAGAAAGTAAATTGAAGGAAAATGTTGGTACACATAAAATATTAGTAATGAGGATGTTTTTTGTTACTTTCACATTACCCAAATGAGTGACAGGAATATAATTGCCAGTAGGTAATTTAACTGAATATGAGACTTCTGAAATCATGGAAGAAAAGTGAGAAGTGCTGCAGATCATGTGATCTGTAGCGCCTGAGTCAATTATCCAAGGTTTATTAGTGAAGGACGTAGATTTTTGGCTAAAAGAAGAGAAACAGTGAGGTATACCAGATATTTTAGAATCCTTAGGCTCGGAAGGGGCAACATGATGGATGACCTGTGCATGATTTACAGAGGGACCAGCAGTAAAGAGATCCTTGTGCTGAAGCAAGGACATTAGTTGCTGATATTGATCCTTAGTGAAGCTTATTTTGTCCTCATAGTTTTCCTGTGTATCATCTGATGAATTGACCTGGTTAGCACATGGCCTGGTGTCCTTTCCTTTGAACAACCTATGTCCTGGAGGGTACCCATGTATCTTAAAACACTTGTCAATGGTATGACCAGTTAGATTGCAGTAAGTGCAGAGAGGGGCTGGTGCATTGCCTATCTTGAAACAATTGGTAAGAGAATGTCCCTATATTTTGCAATGACTACAATATGGCCTCTCCTTTCCTCCATTCAAGAGGGGCTTAGAAGTAGGTTTGTAATTAGAATAGGTAGCTTTGGTCATCAAGGCCATAGTCTCAGGATTTGGGAAGGCAGAAATAATGTTATGTTGTTGTTCTTGCTGCTGAATGAGGGAAAAAACCTTGTTTGATCTGAGGGATTGGGTCAAGCAGCATGATTTGGTCTCTAGTGTTTGCATATTTATTGTTCAAACCCATAAGGAATTGAATGACATTATCCCTTTGATGTTTCTCAGTGATAACAGTTAATTTTCCATAGGTGCAAGGTGGTATGGGATCATAGATAGCAAGTTCATCCCAAAGAGTTTTGAGTTTTCCAAAATAAATACTCACAGATTCATTTTCTTGTCACAGGCTTGCTAGATTTCTTTTTAATTGGAAAATTCGAGGCCCATTTTGCTGGGTGAAGCGGAGTTGAAGATCATTCCATGCTTCTTGTGCATCATCCACAAAAGCAACACTGGATTTCACTGCAGGACTGATGGAGTTCTGTATCCAAGAGACAACCATGTCATTGCACCTCTCCCAAGCATCCAGTAAAGAGTCTTCAGGATCAGTCGGCCGGTGAAGGTTTCCGTCGATAAATCCAAGCTTATTCCTCGCTCGAAGAGCTCAACGCATAGCCCGTGACCATGTGACATAATTATCAGAAGTTAACAAATCTGTAACTAATGTGATAGTGGTGCTATCCCCATGATCAACCCAAAAAGGATTGTTTGGGTCAGCGAAATTGAGGAAGGAAGAATTGGGGTTTGATTTTGGAGCAGTAGTATTTAAGTCAGCAGAAGCCATAGCTTGCAAATCTGTTGGTTGTTCTTCCATGGAAATGAAATGGGAAGAAACACGAAAAAAAATAAAAAAAATTGAGCCTAGAGCTCTGATAATGATTAATTGAAATTACAATGCTCTGCCGTGGGTTACCTATATATACAAGATTCTATCCGTGTAAAAAGGAAAAAAAGTTTAGTGTTCTTTTGACTTCGTTTTTATAGAATGTCCATTAAAGTTATAATTTTTTCTTCCATTGAGTTCAAAATTTGTTCCAATTGCAAAAAAAAAAATTTATCATACCGAATATTATTCGTTTGACTTTCTTTTGCATGAAAATTGTCAATAAAAGTGATAAATTTTTTTACCATTGTGTCTAAAATTTTTTCCAACTGTAAATAAATAAATAAAAAAAACCTGAAAAATATTTACCAATTGAGATAGTTGTTACTTAAAATTTTGCATTTCGACAAAAAAGTTACGATACTACGAAAATTAAACTCTTTTTACAAATGACATAATAAATAAAAACCGACCAAACTTGATATTTTTATCTTGTCAACGCGTTATAAAAAATAGATGCCTTTTCAAATATTAAGACAAACTGCAACTCGAAACAATGGATTCCAACCAACAAATAAGAATATATATTAGTGTAAATTATTCGATGTACATTGTTTTTGACATCACTCATGTTTTCAAAAAATTGTAGATATGAATTTATTTATTTTTAACTGTGATGTCATGTGACATAATATAAATAATAATATAAAAGATAATGTACATTGAACAAATAATATGTCGTTGTTTATACAAATAATAATATTTTAAAATTTTTAATGAGAAGGAAAAAATAATATCTCAACGATTCCAATCTATTCCACGTCGGTTTACTGTATCCTCGTATTCAAACAACCACGAGAAGCGGCACGTGACAGTGTCTCGGAAAACGGGCTGGGTCAAATCAAAGACGGGTGGGTTTTGGGGTTTTTGGTATTTGGTATTTGGGGCAAAGGGTTTTTCTCTTTCGTACCTGCATTCGCTCTCTCTCTCTCTCTCTCTCTCTCTACTGCTACACAGCCGCTCAAGAAGAAGAAGAAATCACTCTTCTTCTTCTTTTACTCTCCTACTCCGTGACCGTCAAATTTCTAACCGGAAATGGCTACACTTATCAATCCGCCTACTACTGCAACAGCTTCACCGGCG
The DNA here is from genome assembly GCA_902829205.1 of Fraxinus paxiana. Classification (NCBI taxonomy): domain Eukaryota; kingdom Viridiplantae; phylum Streptophyta; class Magnoliopsida; order Lamiales; family Oleaceae; genus Fraxinus; species Fraxinus paxiana. The sequence continues at coordinate 8,906 of CADEPE010016978.1, read as the reverse complement.
GCCGGTTCTAGTCCGGCAGCGGCTGAACCGCAGAAAGTCGATTACATGAGCCTTCCTTGTCCTATTCCCTATGAGGAGATTCACCGCGAAGCTCTTAGTTCGTGCATTTTCTTTTAATCTTAATTTTAAATGCCGTCTTTTTTATCTCAGCTTTAGATTTTATTTTCGTTACTTTCCCACCCGTTCTGGATTTATTGCTTCTACGTGATGCCGAGGAGTAATATATAGTCTGGATTAATTCTCCCTTTGCGTTAAATCATAACTAATTGGAATGTCAAGCCTGTGCAATGATTCATTTCATTCTGGTCCATGGGCTTAGTTGGAATGTATTACTGTGAGCAAATACTAGGGAAAACATTTTTATCGGTTTGGATCGAAAGGAGAACCCTGGGTAAAGGCGTATTCATAAATATGTATGGAACCATGGGTAAAGGTGTATTCTTAAATATGTATGTAAAACACTTCCTCGTAGAAATAAATAAGGTATAATGGAGTTGCTTCTTTTTCTTCTGCTAATGAACCAAGCATTTTCCATGCAGCTAAGAATAAATGGTAACTTGAAAATATACTGAGTAAAGCTGTAGGGAGGAATTAATTGCTTAAATAACCAAAGAGAAGTCTAACTCTCAATTACATAAAGGATTGTTGTTCTAGAGAGATTATTTGCCTCATGGACCTGTAATGAGTTGGCTCCACTTGTAAGTGAGCTGACATTTAATGCATATGCTTTTAAACACAACATAAGTTGTTGCTCTTGGCACATAAAGGTTACCAGTACCATCTTCTGGATCTCAATATAATATTTTAAATATGAACTTTCCTTTCATAACCAAGAGAGGTTGATAGGTATAAAAAGGTTATTAATGCCACTGCATTGATTTTATAGAAGCATCAGTGAGTGGTTCTGTACGTTCGTGAATGTGATGTTTACTCAATTTTGCTTAAACTATGCTTATGCTGGTGGAATTTCTAATATAGAGGATACTGAAAATGCCAGTAAGAACTGAATATGGATATACTTTAGTTTTTGATACACAAATGCAGAAAATGCTAATCAAATTGTCATCCTGTCAGAGGAGTTAAAAGTACAGTGATGGCTTTATAACTTAGGTCTCATCAGCTATTAACCTTCTACCTTTTCAGAACTTGCTAGTCTGGAAGCCCTTAATTTATAATGAGCTATTCCTTGTGTTTCAAAAGTTATTATCAGACTGCTAACGATTTCAATGAATAGTTTGAATTTTGATTCATTTAGATTCTATTGGTGAAATGCTAATTGTCTTGGATGTAATTGGCAGTGTCTCTCAAGCCAGAACTTTTTGAAGGGATGCGCTTTGATTTTACTAAAGGGCTCAATCAGAAATTTTCATTGAGTCACAGGTATTTTTCCTGCTACTATATTATCGTTTTTACCTGTACTCGAGTTCCTTTTTTATTCTAATTCTTTTTGGGTGGGGTCTCCTTATCCTTATCTTAATGATCATCGGACATGCCTTTTGACTGTTCATCAGTGTGATGATGGGCCCTACAGAAATTCCTTCTCAGTCATCTGAAACAATTAAAATTCCCACTGCTCACTATGAGTTTGGCGCTAACTTCATAGACCCAAAGGTTTTTATGTTTTCCCTTAAACTATTCATTTGCATTTACTGAAACACGTGGCTTTATTAATACATGGGGCTTTTTCTTTGGCAGTTGATGCTTTTTGGGAGGGTATTGACAGATGGGAGAGTGAATGCAAGATTGAAGTGTGATTTGTCCGAGAATCTTACTATGAAGGGCAATGCTCAAGTACAATCTATTTGTCAATTACTCAATGATCCTTTTCCCATTACAATTGTTTAATAGCTGGTGATAAGTGTTTGTTTTTTCTATAGCTTACGCACGAGCCACATATGTCGCATGGCATGGTCAATTTTGATTATAAGGTTAGTATTTTAACTTCTTCAAAAGTTTTAGCAAGTGGTTGTTTGGATGCATTTCAGAAATTTATGTATTTATTGTGCAACCTTGTATCTACATATAAAGTAATGCACTTCTATATGGGTATATCCAGATGGCATGCAACATCATACACCACATATAGTGGCCAACAATTGATGCCAGTGTAACATTTTGAGTGGCAAGTTAGGAGCTAATTGTGTCCCCATTTGTATGTACAGGGATCGGATTATAGGACTCAACTTCAATTAGGAAATGGAGCCTTATTTGGTGCAAGTTACATCCAGGTAAATGATCTCAAACTTATTTTCGAAGTTTCTTAGTTTCATTTTCGATTACTTGTACATGCACTAGGAATTTGGAGATTCTATTTATGGAAATATGTACTTTATTAGCTTTTCAGTGTTTGTAAATACAATTTAGAGACCTCTATGACCTGCCGTGTGAATGAATTTTTTTTGAGAGATTGAATGGCACTGAGCATTCAGTTGAAGCAGATAACATGTTTGCGTAAGCATACTGGGTTCCTTTCCCTCTAGTCCACAAGGATTGATGCCATATTCCAGGACTATGGAAGCCTGTTTTATGAAACTCTCCACGCTTTGAGAGAAATAAGTGAATTCCAAAGATCTTGGGGTTGTAATGCATAGTATTAGAGCAACTTGGATGAAAATGGTGAAGTGCTGCAGGAATTCTACAGTGTTCTATGCACTGGCTTGTCTCCTCGACCAAGGGACCGGAACCTGATTTTTCAAATGTAAATAACATTGTGAGCTTGTCATGAAACACTGCTGTGTTTCATACATTACTAATTGAATGTAGAGAAGAAAGTTAGTTATTGGTAGTAACTTCATTATCATGCTAAATATTTGTTGAAACTTCTGATGAAATGCTATATTTGTACCCTGGGTAATGTTGTTTATCAATATGTAAGCATTTTTATTGTCATCTTCAGATTTTATTTTTAATCACAATTATTTTGTAGGTTTTGCTTTCTGTCTTATTTTGTTAGCTAAGCAACTTTTTATGAGATTTGCCACTTGTGACAAACCATCTCTGCATGTCACTCATTTGTTTTATTCCTGTAGTTTTGAATAATGGTGGAGCTTTTGTATTTGATAAATAGAAGGCTGTTCAGTCATCTTAATGTAATTGTTGTACGCTTGCAGAGCGTGAGCCCTCACTTGTCATTGGGTGGTGAGGTCTTCTGGGCTGGTCAACATCGAAAGTCTGGCATTGGATATGCTGCCCGCTACAACACAGACAAGATGGTACAATTTTCTTCACTTTCGATATGAAACATGCCCTAAATTTGATGCACATTTATCTTATATATTAATGTATTCACTTGATGTTTATAACTAATCTGAATTAGTTGGTATTCTCTTTTGTTGCAAATATAGTTTTCATTTTCTTTTTAGTTGCACATTCAAAGGGGAAAAAGTGTCTGCTTAGATTTTTTTCTTACCATAAAAAAATTTCAATTTTGATGCGCATGTTTTTGTTTCTCCCTAGTTGAACAGTTTTTGACGTGTAATTGTATTTGTTGTTTGACTTGCAGGTGGCAACTGGACAAGTTGCTAGCACTGGGATGGTTGCTCTAAGCTATGTTCAGAAAGTATCTGAAAAGGTGAAACATTAGCAGTTTGTAAGATATTATGTAGTTTGGTACTTGTATTTTCCATTTTTGTCTCTAATAGGTTCTTGGGTTGGGCTCTTCATGTAGGTTTCTCTAGCTTCAGACTTCATGTACAACTACATGTCTAGAGACGTTACAGCTAGCTTTGGTTATGATTACATCCTTCGGCAGGTAACTTCCAATCCACATGTTTTATAGAGTTCCATACCTTTTATTCAGTTTATCATCACTCATCTTTAGTTTTTGTGATCTGACATGTTGTCAATGAGCCAGTAATATGGTCAGATAATGTAAAATAGACCATTGATGTAATTTGATAAGAATTCTCGTCCAATTACATATGACATAGTCAAATGTAAAAATGTGAAAGTTAATCTCGACTGTGTTTATTGTTGTTAGAACTCTAGGAATCTTCCATTCTGATGGATTATTTTTATCTGTAAGCGTATTTATTAATACCCTATCCTTTTGTACAAGTAAGATCATCTTCATCCATGCATTTCATTGTGGTCGGAAAATATTATTACCTTGTTATGTACGTGGACACGATTTTCCGTAAGGAGATTCAATTGCTTCCATACTACCAGACATCATTTCATCATGCATTTGAAATTTATCAATCCTAATTGTCTAGAACAGTTCTTTGATATCAACTTAGTCTGAGTCCTCATGTATAATTGATTTCTCATTTTATCTGACAGTGTCGTCTAAGAGGAAAGATTGATTCTAATGGCTGTGTGGCTGCTCTTCTGGAAGAGCGATTAAACATGGGTCTTAATTTTATTCTTTCTGCTGAGGTAAGGATCAACTCATTAAAAGATACTGTTATATTTCAATCATAGCACTGAAGAAAACTGTATCCCCTTTTATCCCTTTTTCTTTTCCAAAAAGTGGAAGCGAACACTTGTATAACAGGCAGTCATCAATTGGAAGCGGGCAACATGGTGACTAGCGTTTTGCATACCTGTCCCTTTATCTTACCTTAAGAAGAAAAAGGGTGTCTTCGTACAACCAATCCTTTCCTTTGCTCTCTCTGCACTTCGGCATCCTTTTATGTATAGGTCAATTCTTGCCATTCCAATAGTCCAGAAGTGATACTGGGTCCTTTAGATAATTAGGCCATGTGCAGAAGTACATGCTACCTCACATTTGTAGGTTATTTACCTGAGAGGGAGTTGCTTGATCCCCCCTTTCACTGTAGATGATATTGTGCCATGAGCCTGAAGAGTTTATTTTTCTAATATCAACTTCTCATAATCTTTTGTTTTGCGTACAACAATTATGTCCTGCAGATAGATCATCGGAAGAAAGATTACAAGTTTGGGTTTGGGCTGACAGTGGGAGAATAAAATAGGACGCCTAATCATTCCATACGTTCGATATAAGCTTATTGTTGGAAGAGCATCATTACGAGGGGATTTGTCTCCACTTGTGATGAGAGTAAGAAAGAACCGGTTTTTTGTACTTTTTTTTTTTTTTCTGAGTGACATTATTTGTGGGCAGCACCAGCTCTGCTACATGTTTAGAATCACTTTGTAGTTGATTTTGCAATTTGGAAAGATTTACTAGATTCTCCTGCAAAACTGTAGCTTTTATTATATTACAGAAAACTATAATTTTATTATGGTTGCATTAATAAAAAGTTGCCTTAACTATGTAGTATATCAATTGCTGCTTTGTCCAGGGTATCTTGTTTCGTTGCAAGAGTTGAACCATGTTGTACATCAATTGCTCAACATCCCAATTTGGTTTGGGTTCAAACAGGGATTATGAAGAATACAATACAACAAAGAAATTTTAACAAAATGAATAATCTCTGTTTCATTTAAATCATTGCCACCATGCTCAATGTTATGTCAAATTCATTATGCTGTACAGTATTTATCAAATAGAAAAAGGCACTTGCTAATCAACAAGAGATGGAACTCAACTAGAAAATGTTTTAACCTATTTCCATCTTAGTTGCATTCCTAAAACCCACCTCGTAAATCTCTAATGTGCTTCTTTCAACTTCCCTGCTTGCTAGGAAATTCGTTTCAACTTCCGGCGGGTATCAAACGAGTGTTTTTAGTGTGATCATCAAGAAAACGAAAAAAGAAAAGAAAAGGGGATGACCAACAATAACTTCAATGCATGCATACATACATACATACATATAAAAAATTAAGTTCTTATAGATACACAACCCAAGTCTTGTAAGCATTTGAAGAACATGTATCTTGACGAAACTTAGCCTCAATCAGGGCTTATGTGGTAAAACAGTAAGGATACAAGCACCAACGAATTCGAGGAAATTGATCGCTTATAATTATGATATTTCGATTTGAGTAAAGCTTCAATTCCAAATAATACATGTCATCAACATTTTCTCAACAACCAGACATTTGAAATCTATCTTTCAGTACAACATTGTATTATACTTCATCAACCAACCCGAATTTGAAGATAAAAGTAAAAAATCTTAAACAAGTGTCTTTGTGCAGTATTTTAAATTTCAAATGTCGCATATTCAATTGCTGAAACCCCAAATTTAAATGGAATTGTGAGTAGCCTGATATAAAAAGCAGCTCTATTTGTTAAAAGTTCAAATTATAACATTTTAAGAATACATGAAATAGTAACAGAACGCAAATGAATGATCATTAAGAATAGGAAATAACATTTTAAAAGCAAATAGTACCTGAAACATTTGATTGCCACCAGCAATTCCTATTTGAGAGGCTTCATACCCTGCAGAATTTTTTCAGAAAGTTGCAATTTCCATAAGCCTAGTTATCTGCTTTCTTTAATTACCGTACAAAAAATATGAACATTGAACCTGCAAAGCTGAGCCACATCAGTCATCACATCCTCATTTAGTTGAATTCTTGGATCACTTCTTTAAAGAGCAAGTTTTTCGTCGTTGACAAAAGGCACATTCATTGAACATAGTCAAACGTGCTCAAAAACATTTTTCGAATCAGTCCCAAAATACTGAACTTCATCAATCCATCCTTGGGGTCATTGTTAAAGTCATTGTTTCTATGATATGATTCTATTCTTCTTTTGGATTCACATGTTCGTCTTAGAAAAATTCTTTTTCAAGGAGTTCCTTCTATGCTCATTCTTCTTTATCGATTTCAGTGGAATGACATTCGGTATTTTATCATATTTGATGTTTTAGTTAGTGTTATGCCAAACATATTTTTCCACACTGTACATGAATCCATGCATTAAATCATCACTCTATACAAAAAATTGCCAGAAACTATGACCTGTTTTTTTCCATAGACTATAAAAGTTCCAGGGACAAGGAATCCTCAAGTATTAAAGAGCACATCGGAACGAGAAATTAAGATGAAAGAAATAATTATATAAAGGAGACCCAAAACTATTCACACTCCAGTGCCAATGAATCGTCAAAAGTAGACGACTAGACGTCGAGTGCTTAGTTTTACCTTAGTAGCCCTTAATTCATTCACCGCCATTCGAAGAGACTCATCAGATAAAATCAACCGTGATAAAGCCCAAGTACTCAACCTGCAAAATGGTAGTCAAAAGGTGTATATTGTGCTAGAAGGGATTGGCTTTACCATTAGCAAGTGAGAATAACATCTGATTAGGAATTCAATGTACCTTAACTTCTTTGCAGCATCTGCCACAGAGGCCTCGACTGCAAAAATTAGGTCAAGTAAAGCCTCCATTCCCTGCATAACCAACAGGATTGTGTAGAACAGCATAAAATTAGTATTCTTCAATTGAATAAAAAGAAGTGCTAGAAAGGATAAGAAGGCAGTCCATAACAAATTTCAGGTTAATTGGTTCAATCTGAGGGCCATGGTATGATCCCCTTATAGTTGATTTTGCAGGAAGAATTTGCACAAGTTCCAGAGGAGGTATATATGGATCAAGATCCACGGCATTCCTCACTAGCTTAAAAGAAAAATCCCATTTTAGACTTTAGCTTGAAGAAAATTTGGAACTACCTCAACTGAAAGTTGCATTGATTCTCCTTGCATGTATAATAAAGTTGATAATTGACAGAAGGTAGCAGATTGAGAGCTGAAAATGTACTAACTGCATACCTTTAAGAGCTAAATGCGTACGCAAACGAGCAACGGCTGAAGCACGATTTTTGTGTTGTGACCTATCCTCCACAGCCTGTCTGATTGTAATTTATAAACACATATACACCATGACAAAACACGGAATCAAGATTCTAGGATATTTGTACGAACCTGAGCAATAATACCAATAGGGAGGTGCTTCAGATGCACTGCAGACTCATACTTGTTACGGTGTTGTCCTCCCGGCCCTGATGCCTTGAAAGTATCCATCTAACACTGACTTATTCAGATACTCTCTGCCACAATCAGTCTCAGAAGTACTGGTATTACTACTTAAAGAACTGGAACTGGAATTAGTTAAGATTGTAAACTTAGCATTACGCATACTAGTTCTGATTACCGACCACTCTCTTAGTTTTGCATTTCTTACAAAAAGGTAGCCAGAATAATTTCGATAAAAACTGTAGTAATAACATCATGAGATAGCAGCAGACTTTGTAAAACTGCAACCACTGCTACTCGGGAATCTCAGGAACGATCTTAAAATAGAATGGGCCATCTATCATGAGTGGAAGAGGCAGGAACAAATCAATCTGCAAATGGAAAATCAACAAATATGCACGCTTCACCATTTTGTGGATTTGTAGGAATGAATCAAATTAAAACAAGAGCCTAAAAAAAAGAGCATCAACAAACTGACTCAAAAAAACAGAAAAAGAGCATCAAAGACTGACTCAAGAAACAGAAAATTAATATTTGATCAATAAGTTGGCATGATAATAACCATTACCTTATTGAGCATCAACAAACTGAAAACTATGTAGACATAAATCTCGTAAAATGTTACAAACAATGTCATCAGATTACTTGTATTCTCTGCCTACCGCACATTTCACCAAATAAATTCAAGTCATCTTTTCCCAATACAAATTTGTTTTATATATTCACCAATTATTGAGCATCAAGTTCCATTTAAAAGGTCAATCTAGTTAAGAAGAGTAGCTGAAGCCCATTATGTTAGTTTACCCTTTACACAAACATGGCCAAACAACATGAAATACAACACAATTCAATAAAAACGAGAGAAAATCTCAGAAAGCAACTGGCTAGACGAAGAATAATCGACCAAAAGTTAATTACAGGAACAACTGAAAGCTTAAAGCATACAGCCCAGAAACTGGAAAAGAAAAATATATGAAAACAGAACATTACTGGAAAAGAAAAATGAAAATCCGAAACCAATTCACCTCAAGTTGTCGAGGGCGTGAAAGATAATTTCT